>JAQNCA010000016.1:4692836-4706229 GCA_029783725.1 Acanthurus tractus
CCCCCCCCCCCCCCCCCCCCCCCCCCCCCCCCCCCCCCCCCCCCCCCCCCCCAACCTCAGATTAGCTGGTTCTGGGCCCAGCCAAGTAGCCAAGTATGTCAGCTGGCCTGATGGTATGTACGAGGGATTTTGTACTTTATGCCAAAAATTTGTGCTGCAACTGTGTCATTTCTGTGACGTAACAAAATAAAAATCAGTGGTTGAAACATCACAAGCTGAGGTTTCACGACTTGCATTAATGTTTATGAAGTATAAAATACAGCCACATTCAGCCCAACTGCTGAGCCACCTGGATCCATGCATCCCAGTGCAGATTGTTTCCCAACAGTGCTCCTCTCTGGTAAGAAATGATTAACCTGCAGGGAATTGATGATGACTTAGGTTCGATTTGGGTTTTGGTTGTAAACATTCGGATGATCACCTCAACTGTCATAGTAAATCCTGGTCTTCAGCTCAGCAGCAAATGACAGCTGTTCTTGCAGTTATAAAAACCCTGCACTAACAGGACAACTTCAGGTCCTAGATATTTTCACCAGAGATGGATCACCTGCACACAGTCCATCACCCCTGGCAACCAGTGAAGCCTTTCTAGACTGCCCTCAATAGAAACCCCCTCACACTTTTTCTCTTACTCAAACCTAATACAGATTAACTATTACAACCTCTTTTACAGCAAGTTTTTAAAATATCATTTCAGACCAGTCGAAATATTTTGTCATCATCGTTTCTAAGTAAGTTGTTTGAAAACATGTACTGCATCTGTAATACCTCTTTACCTACATTTTGGTAATCATGAAATGATGAATATGTCAATCATAAACCTTAGGCAGGGCAGGTTAAAGTAAACTTTGCTTACCCAAATGAACAGCAGAGATCAACATAAAAATCCATGAGAAGGTTAAAAAAGGCCAGCAAGGTCTGTGGAAGATCAACATATATTATGTTTAGACCATTTATACATACAGTGTTTGAAGTTGAGAGGCTCAGTACAAAAATACATGTCAACAATACCACACTCGAAGGGGAACTGCTAAAAATGTGAGTGCAGTGCAAGGTGTGAAGTATTTCGAATGACCTTTCCAATTTACAAATATGACTAAGTTTTAGTGGGCATTTCTAGTTATCAAGCCTTTTAAGGACCTGGGTTAGCAACTCATCCTCTTTTTCACGACCATTGAAAGGTTTGTGATTATTGCAAAGTCAATAATCAATAAGTTGGGTGGAAAATAAAGGTTTTTGTTGTTTAATCTTAGTTAAACTAATCCATGTTTTGTCAGATCAACAGCCACAAACCAAAAGATACTCAGGTTACAGCAGCCCGTGATCCCATTTCGAGAAAAGAAGGAGGAGGAATGGAATATCTGTAAAACGAAAATTCGAAACGTTTATGCCTGTTTCTGTAAACCTATTAATGAACTGACAAAAAGGCGCGAACTATAATTAGCCTGCAGAAGTATTTGGACTTCAAAGTAACTGTCTGAGTGTCGGACGCGCGCACGCCGCCGCAGAGCGCTGAGCTGCAGTGTGAAGGCTCACTCCCGCGTGTTAGCGTCACCTGTGCGTGCAGCGCGCGGCGCGCGGCGTGCAGGTGGCTGCTGGAGGAGGCCAGTTATTAACTTGGCGATGACGTTGCCTCACCTTCAGACTGGGCTTGAAAGTTGTGCTCACGAAATGAAAAAGTGCTTTGATTTGAAGGTAGTGACGAGTTTCTGCAGCATCAGCCGGCACCGCCTCACGATGTCTGCGACGGACCTGGCTGCTGTGATTGACAGAGGGCGTGGTCACGTGACAGAGCATCGACAAAGGATGCCTGGAATTTATAAAAAAAGGAGACTTCATTGTTGTATTGGAGGTTGTTTATTCAAGTATGGAGAGCAACAGCACGATGCATATCACGAGGCCACCTCATGCCTATCTTTCATTCTCCAATCACAGCAACAGCCAATAATATGTATGACTTATGGCAACCGTCTGATTGTGGTACAGTCTGCTTTTCTGCTTTTGTCTTTACATCCTATTTTTCTATCTTATCAATCACAACAATCTTTTACTTAATTAAAAACTGCCCATCACATCATCTTATTAGCAAACAATTTCCCTTCAATCCAGGTTGGGTGCACAGCTCAACAGGGAGCTTGTCAGACATTTTCTGCAGATGTGACAGTATTTGGTGTGTTCATGAAAAACTTGACACCAAATGTGGTGAGAAAGTATACCAGAAGTACCGATGTACAAGTTTCACAATAAGATAAAAGTTTTCTGTTTAAATAATATAGTTATCCATATATAATTATTAATAAATTGAGATTAAACTTAAAACCAACCTGGACAAGTTTTAAAACCTGTCTGTTGTTTTCAAGGATAAATTCACATTTTTGAGGTCAGTTCAATCATTCCTTTTGTTCATCTTAGCTGGGGAGCAGTGCCTTCAGACTTCTTTTGAACATTTCTATAGTCCTTCTTCTATTGTCTTTAGCTAATATAAAGCTTACACAGTTTCACAAATTATGTTGATAGTCTTACGTTAAGAAATTCTGTCCCTTTTTGCAGCTCAGTGCAGAAACAAAGAGGGAATTTCAAACCAAAAGCAACACAGTTACCCCTGCTGCTTTGTCTTAACAAATGTCCAGTATGTGTTCAAGATATCTGCTTAATCCCAAAATCAATACTTAATCTGAAATCTTACAATAGGACAACTTTCATTCATGAGTATTTAGGAAAAACATCACATGACATGCAATCCACAAAAATAATTTAAAAAGGTGTGGAAAATCTAACATCAGGTAAAACGCTTACATAGATCCAATTCCCATGTTCCTTTTAATGATTAAGGATGAAGAAATAAAAGATGTCCAATACACAAGTTGCACACTTCAAAATGTTGGTAGATTGAAATCAACCATTTGATTCACATTGTGCATTCATCTAATGCAGTGCAGTAACATCACCAGACTGTATGGGCCCATAGTAAAATTACAAATTCCTCTGGTCGTCACAGTGTTTTTATGTGACCCTGCTGACTCTTAGTACGGTTTGCCTCCGATCGCGGTGAGTAATTCCTGCCTCTCTGCAGCTGTGGGCATGTCAGGTCTCACACCATCTCTTCTCCTCTGGAGCATTATGTTGTGCTACAAAGAAGCAATCACAAAGGCCTTAATACTTCAATAAAAATGCTTACATATGACTTTCTTACAACAAGATACATATCTGTTTAAACTAGGGCTGTCAGTCCATTAAAATGTTTAATTGCGATTAATCATATTAGTGTCCTGAGTTAACTCATGATTAATTGCAAATGAATTGCAAATTTTTTACCCTGCTCCATATGTAACTTAACAAGATATTTATTGTGTTGTTAGGAGGAGGGCTCTCTGCAACAGCGGTATGCTCGGCCATCATGTGGTATTTAAGACTGGAGGTGCTCTGGTGGTAACTTAGTTCACATTTACAATAAATACAAATTACTTTTGTTTTGTCCAGAGAACCATCAGGCAAAACTTTAAAGCTAAACTTTCTGTTTAAAAGTCCCTTTTCTGTTTCCATTTCTGCTTTGTAACCATTTGCAAGGTTATTTTAGCGCCACTTCTTGAAACTACAGGAGCTGGCAAGGCACCGTGCGGGCGTTAATCGCGCGTTAAAAAATTAGTGCCGTTAAAAGGAGTTTGAGTTAACACATTATTAACGTTCACTTCGACAGCCTTAATTTAAACTGGAAGCATATGCAGCTTTCCCTTTTTCTATAAAGGAAGCAACTATTTTTCTGTTCAAGGTGAATCTTCAATTCATGGTTTGCTGCCTGTGAAAGCAGTTGTGTTAAATCCTCTGTGGCTCTAAAACAGCTTTGTTGAATTTGAGAAAATAATGACATCATTAGGTTTATCTCAGCCTGAGCCTTTTGGTTTTTGAATAAATTCTTTTCCATTTTGTTTTTCTCATGTCTTAATGGTCATATTATTATTTACACATCCAGGTGACACTCCTGAAGCACAAATATTCTGTTAGGCCAGCTTGTCCACAAAAAAATGTCTATTGCATGGTTTTGCATTACAGAGTTGAGGTTTTACATGCATTGGTACACCTCACGTCCAGGCACTTCTACAACAGAAACAATGGCATAGACTCCACAGGGTTACCTGACGGCTTCATGTTATTATTTTAACATGATCATTAAGGAAAGAAGCATGTCACTCAGTTAAATGTGGGAAGACAGTGAGATGGAATGCTCAGTGACACGGACTCTGTTCATTATTGTGTAAAACAGACAGCGGCAGTGTGGGCATGAACATTTTTTTTTACCTCCTTTGACATGAAACCAAAAGAAAAAAACATTTCTGTAGATTGGTTTTATATACGAATAATCTCCTTAACACTTCAACAAAAAGTGTTGAGGTGTTAAGGAGTGTGTTTAAAGTGTTTCATAGTAGTTAATGTTTAATAGTGCATTTCATAATCTAATTTTTTAGCTTTATCATTTTTATAACATAAAGATGAGAGAATTATGGCAGGTCTGATCTTGTCACAGGTAACTCCCGTTCTCATTTAGACATCAAACCAAATTGTAGAAGTACTTTCAAAGTGATGTAACACATACCTAAAAGAGCCTGAAACACAGAATATCTCTCCTACTTTCATTCTGACAAACCTTTAAAATCCGCGTGACTCCTACTACTGAGCTTAGTGCAGTACTCAAACACTGTAGAGGTGTTAAAGTTTTCATTAAGTAAGTTTCCTCATTTGCATTTGATAACCTCTCTAATCCCTAAACTTTCTGGTGAGCACAATACAAAAAACTAATGATTTAAAGTCTCCTTCGTCTTTGTTGTTAATTTGCTGCTTATTTTTTTGGTTTTTTATTTGTTCTCTTTTAGACTGCCCAGTTTCCTCTGTATTGTTAATTCAACTGCATACTAATTTGTAGAATTCTAGGACTTCTGGTCCAACTTCCTGCTTCATGTCACCTACATTTGCCTTTTATCTAGACGCTTCCTGATGAGCCAGCGGGTGTTACTACTAGTGTCAAGGAAAAGAACAGTATGACTACTGGGAATCTAAGCCTTGGTCTCTGTAGTAAGAAGCATGCTTTTCCTGCTTTTGAGCCTCATATTTTTATTATCTCTCATGTACAAATATAACATGTTTAATAGTCCTCATTGCTTCACTGAATTTCTTTTCTTTTCAGTTTCTTCAGTGTGTTTCCTTCGATGTTGTTTTTTATTCACTCACCCAGTATTTTCTACAGTTCTTATATCTCTGGAAATAGGCTGAGCACATGCTCTTGTCATAGTTGTAGGCATCCAAACACTTCTGGGAGGCATCACTTTCCTGAAACAGAGAAGAAGCTCCAAAATAAGGAAAAAAGATAAGACAGAGATCTCGTCCTAGCAGCAGATTGATGTTAGAAAAAAAGACTATATAAAGGGTTGGTAAGCTTACTTCAATGCATGGGTTGATGTCCTGATTCCGAACTTTTCTTGCATTTTTATCCATTCGGATCTGTACAGATGGACAATATAAACAGGTTCAGTTTTTGCAGGTTTTTCTCAAAAACAAGATCACATTTTACCTCTGATTATTGTGTGTGAGTGTGGTCCAACTACTTTTTAACTACTGTCCAATCCCAACCTCGGTTGAAGACTATAGGCTGATACTTCACTAATTTCAAATGCTTGGTGTATTTTATCACTCCTGAAAGTCAGTCTCTATCAGCAGACACAAATATGCAAAACAACTGCAAAATTGTGCTTTTGCATTCTAAATATGTCCTCAATGTACTTGACGAGCTAGAGAAGGTGTTAGTAATCAGACAAATTGAAATCCACTCAAATAAGTCATAAATAAAAACCAATTAAAGGATATGAATACCAGTGGGATGGGGTTTTTCTGGGTTTTTTTGGATTGTGGAAGTATATTAAAACTGATAACTTGTTTACAGTTTTAGTGTAGGATTAAAGGTATCAACAATAAGAAAGTTGTAAATGTATAAATAACTGATTAAGCAATGTCAATCTACAGAAATGTACTGTCCATGAGATTTAATGATTGACAGGTTTCCTAGGATATTTTTGAGGAAGAACCTCCAAATATTTTGAAATGATTTTGAAGGTGAGGATTCCCATTTGTCTATTTGTTTTGTTGACACTAGCTTCTTGGACTGTGGAGAACAGAAAAGGAAATTTTTATGTGTGCTAAAAATATCTTGAGTATCAAAAATAAATATTTGTCAAAGTGGAAAACGTGTAACCAGCATCTTAATGATAAAACATAAATTGTTCAATGTAAAAGATTTAGCTTAGCCGTAAAACTGGAAATCTGAAGGGCAACATGTGGCCTCGAGTTCAAAATTCTGATAAAAAATCCAGCATACGCGGTTTAACCCAATCTGCATCCAATCGTCTCTCTTCTATAAATTAGTAATAAATTCATAAATGCCCAAAGATACTTCACAATACTATCTGTGCACTGGTATTTTTAATTACAATTTCCCGGTAGTAATAAAAAACCTAAATGAAAGCATTATGCTGACTAGTTCATTTTATAGGTATCACTTTCTTTTACCCTTAGTTTTTTCACTAAATCGTACTTTACTTAACTAAACAACAAAAAAAAGCAAAATCTCTATCAGAAGTTCTCAGAGAAATATTAGGAAGTCTTACAAACCGAGAAAGACAACAGACCTCTTCAATTAGCAACAAATTATTTTATTTCTTACAAATTAATTAACAGTTTCAGCACTAGTTGAGCTAAGAGTCAGTAGCAAGAAGGAACTTCTGGCCAGAAACTGTATGATGCTGGATTTCTGAAGACAATTTCTGTCTTGACATTTAAGATAAAAAACAATCAGACAATAACATGAAACCCAACAGTCATTACTTTAACCAACACATGTGAAATGTAAAACAAGCAGCAAAAATAACTGATGTTTGTAAAAGTAAACTTCTGGAGTATATCATATTGTATATCTCACAAGTGACATTTTCACTTTCGTTCACTTATACATTTCTTAAAAATACCCCTGTTTTGTCACTTTAAACATGACTTTGACTTTTCCCTGTAACTTGTCAGTCAAAAAATACAGTGTTGTTCCTTTGATAAATAACAGTCATAGTTTTAGAATTTTTTCAAGGTTAGTTTTCCTCTCACCCTATTTTAATCTAGGGAAGTCTTTTTCCAGGCTTTTGAAATAATCCAGTTAACGAGACCTTTTTGCATCTTCAACATCATTATCAAACGGGAAAGAAAAGTATAACCAAACCTCACAGACTTCCAAAGGATTCGGTACTTTGTAGGTTTTCGGTACAAAGATTTCGATACTTTGCTGCATCAGTCTTTGTTTCAGACAGACCACATCAACACAAGTCTCTGCACTTATCAACACGTGTGTAGCTCCACAGTGATGATCGCAGAAACATCACCCTTCTTAGGCACAATGCAGAATTACGGGTTTGACCTCACCGTTTCAGTGAAATAGATTCATAAAACATGTTTTGCACTAACAAGTACCATGGTGTTGTTTCTTTTTTCCCTGTCGTGTACATTTTACAAACAAACACAACCGAGACCTACATAACTGCCAGATATCCAAACAAAGTTTGTGTCGGCGAGGCAAAGTTAGCCCACTCCTTAGTTTAGCCTCACGTCGCCACACTGTTAACAAACACAGAGCAGCACAGCATAAAAACCTACCTTTTACAACGAGAATATCAACTTTTCAAAAGGCAGAGAAATGGCTTGCGAATGGGCCTCCACTCTTGTGAAGGTTAACCAGTTTTTAAAATGATCGAACCGAGCGAGCCTATTCACGCATCCTGCTGCTTCTCACAGCTGCTGTTGGCATTGATATCCACTAAAGAATGGCAAGACTCTATCTCATAAAAACTGGAGAACTGCTACTTAGTGGCTTACGAACAGCTAAACGCTACACGGGTACAGGACCTAGCCTCACAGCCATGCTCAAGATAGCTTCAGTGTTATTGAATCAACAGCGCACCAGGAAAAATCACCCACACCGTCACCGATAACTGACAGCAACATTATCCAATTAGATTTCTTGAAAACCACTGATGTTAACTGACAATACACCTAGCCAATAGAATTTGTCGAACTGTATGTTGTTCTTCCTTTTGTTGTAATTTAGACTAAACCACGTTTAAACGATTGGCAGTATATATAGCAAGTCCAAAAAAATAGTTTTATCGAAAGGGACTGTAACTGACATTGAAGAGAAAATGGCAGCGCTTCACACAAATCAAAACGCAAAATTAGGCGGAACTTTGAATGGGCGTGGCCAAACCCTAGTGCGGTTGCATCGCAGCGCATACACAATGGCTGCTCGAAAGACGGGAAAGCAAACAATTTTCAGGCCCGCCGCGTCTAGCAAAAAATATGAGAAAAAAATTATTAAAAATTCGGAAAATAGTTGAAAGTCAAGAAAAACTCAACAGAAAGGATGTTAAGGCATCCGGGGTAAGTTTGATGTAAATTAAGTAAGCGGTTACTCAGTTTTTGAATTAAAATATCGGGGTTATTCAAATTATGAGAGGGGTGAGCTGGGGAAAAAAGTTGTGTTAATCTGTACACAGTTTGGGACCACAGAGGAAACCAAGGGAAGACACAAGTATTGATTTAAAAAAAAAATAAATTATGTCACTAGTTATTTATTACTGTGACGGTGCGTGTCCACGAACGTTAAAACCACAGGAACCACTAGAATGAAGGAAAGTTGAGTAAAGTTGGACATAGCCTCCTCACTAAGTTATTTTTAATAAAGAATAACAACAGCAATGCGATAAGCAACGGCAGGAACAGGCGCATTTACACTCAGCATTAATGGCAATTACGCTCTAATCTGCATTTTCATTTCTTGCTTCATTTTCTCACTTCATCACAAGCAGTTTCAACATGTCCTTATCGATTCAAACATCTCTTTTCTACTTCGTCAAATGCAACCATGTAGCGGCTACAGTGGCGTTTGGTCATGCTCTTTCTCTTTCAGGCTATATGCTATATCGCATTTGAACCCACCGCAGTTATCGATCAGTGTGTCATACAGATGACAGCTTTTCTAAAGACCTCTGTAAAACTGATAAACAAGAGACGGGAAGAAATTGATTGTCAATATAGTAGCAAAATGGAGGGAGAACTTAAGGCAAACTAATTAGGCAATGCTTAAGATTTGTTGTGCAGCCTGCGCCCCAACCCGTCACAGACAACTTCTTTTAGGTGTGTGAGTCAGCTTGTGTTCAGTTTGATTGGTGTGACAGGTTGCACTGTGCACGTTTTTGTGCCAGTTCGTATTATAGGCTATTTAAGATCTTGTTGTATAGCTGCTGCCGATATTGTGGCGCACAGGAGCCTGCCATGTCAATGCAATGAGTGTCAAACGCAAGCTGTTGTTAAACTTTTAGAGATGGCAGAAGCGTTTTCTTCCACCAATTTGTTGTTCAGTTAAAGCAGCGAGTGTGTTTGTGTTGGTCGTTAGAAAGCTGATACTTAAACTGTTCCTGAGGGGAAGTGTGTTGACAGTGTTAGTCTCTGTTTACACCTGTCCCATAGCCTAGCCTGCCTAAAGACAGGCTCGGTGTGCTGCCTCTCTGGGACTCGCTGGCATGGCTGTAAGTGTGCTCTTTCACACAGAGAATGGTCACCTTAAGCTTGGAAGTCCGGCGACCGATCGCTCTGGTTTGTCTTCATCAATACATTCTTGATCATGCTAATAAAAAAAGGCACAGAGAGTTGTATGAAAGAAGTTGATCATTTTGACTTTTTTTTTCTATTTGTTTCGAATGTGACTTAAAACGATGTTCAGGTTGAAAAGATATATTAGATATATTTAATCTTTATTAAAAAAAAACAATGTTGACATTCCCAAAAGCTGGAAATGATGTGTCTCTCTGCATGTCATGCATGAGTCTTACTGCTCATCAGTATCAGTAGAAACTTGTTTTTGAGATTCCACAAACTCAGCTGTTTAAATAATAATAATGTTTAAATAATATTTGTAGTTTTAGATAATGACACATTAAAATCAGCTGCTTCTGTTGTTAATTCAATCACTGCTATACCTTTTAAAAGTCTGCACTTCTTACTTCTCTTCTCCTGTCCTGATTATTTCAGTGCTGCTAAATGCAACTAATTTGAAGCAATTTTATTTTTTTCCTGTTTGCAGCTATTTTTAGAGGGATTTTTCTAATGTACCATTTGATTTTTGCGTTGAACCGTTGTGTTTCCCTCTAAATGCTTATTCTCCCTAAATCTTGTACTTAAAAAACATTCAAGCCATGGCATATTTGTGTTAAGGATTATATCAACCTTGTTGTAACTTTGTTGTCATATTCAGTTATTTGTAGACTTTCACATACAAAAAAACTGTCAAACAAATTTGAAATGAAAATCTTAAGGATTTGTTTCAATATTGATGAATTGCCATATTAAGTAGGCCTAAAGTTAAGATAAGCAAAGATGTAAACTATCAATCAAAGTTAAACTTTTATTGTTTTTAAACTGATAATAAAACAGCAAACAGTGACTTTTTAAAGAGATAAAATATGAATCAGCTCGGGTATAATAAAATGCTGTATTTAAATTAAGAATCAGTAATGAAATTTAAATCATATAGTTTTTTAAAGGGAATACCTTTAAAGCCTTTTAATGTTGTGAAAAGGTTAAGTTCTTTACAGTTTTAACACTAATTGTTGCAAAAAGCTGGCTGTTATCAGTCTAGTTATTTTGGTCATTTAGTTAATTGCTGTTTAAAATGTATTAATCTTATAATAAACCTTAATTTTAAACATAAAAAGACTCATTGAACAACTCAAATGCTTCCAGAAAATTAAAAATTTATTTAATTACATGAATGTGTAAAGAAGAATTTAAAAATGTTAGCTCTCTCAGAATCAAATAAGGCAGTTGGAGTGCTGTGATCTTTCTTTATTAAATATGTCTTTGGAAAGCTTTCCCAATCTAATACCTGGGTAAATACCTTCTAAAAATCAACTACAGAGTTTTCTTTCAAGTTTGATGGATGTCCCAAAATCAGTGCAGATCATACAAACATTTGTAACTGATAATCCCTTGTGAGAATAATCAGTCTTGTGCAAATATATAGTTATATAGTAACATTTTCAATGTTAGATGTGGTCTATCTATCAATCTTTTTTGTCTCTCTCATAATATGTTTGAGTCTATTTGTATTTCATTAAATTGAACTCCTTTTTTTGTGAGCTCAGTTTGCTCAAGAGCTTTAATTCTATAGATGTATTTGTTTTAAATAGACAATTAGTTTTTTTAAGTAAACTTTTCTTTTTTTCCTGTCCCCTGGGATGGAGTCCCAGGTACCAGTTTACAGGGGTTTCAAGACTAAACAAAGCTGAGTGGGAAAGATTCTTTGTAGTTGACACTGGTCAGCCATAATGGTTTTAAAATGTATGAGATTTTTGTCAAAGCATTATATATGAGGAGGCGCATTGAAATGTTTGGTTTTTTGGGTACTATAAATGTTGCACAAAGAACACGCTGAAACCCGTTTTTTAAATATTGATCTTGTGGCAGCAGTTGCATTGAGTGGATTCCAGTGATGTAATAACTGGCATCAAACGGTAAGGGAGGCCCCCATGTGATTACCTGATGCTTGAAAAGGGATCCCAATATACTTGCTCTAGTTTTCAGCTGGGTGACCTTGCAAGCAGTGTAAGAGAATTTATACATGGTGAAAAATACAAATCAAATATACTGTGGTGTGGTCTGATATTTCAGTAACTAAACTTAACAAACCACACATGCTTTTTGTATGTTGTAGCCCATTTACATATAAGGTATTAGTGAATGTATCTGTACTCTTACCATCAATATACATCCATCAATACACATTAAGATTGTACCAGTTTGAAGCTCACATTGACATTCATTTTTTTGCGTGCGTATCCCAGGGCTTTGACTGAAATGCGGATGTGAGTTAGATGGGCTGGGTGGTGGAACAACGGCCAGCAGGCAGCTGCAGTAATGACTGCGTAAATGACAGAGTCTGGGGTACAGTGGGGCAGCATGCATGTATGAATGAGCAGAAAATCAGCATGAGGCTGTATGTACAGCAGACACTTGCCATTTAAACATCTTTCAGACTGCATAACTGCTTTAAAATATATTGTGTAGGATACAGTATCATCTAGTGGATAGGTCACAGACTGCAACTGACTAAAGATATTTCTGCTCACCCTTCCGATCCAAATCTTGTAGGAGAGCTTACAGTGGCCTCTAACATTAAAGGCCCTCTGTAGATGCAATGTTTGTTTGTTTTTGGCCACTGTAGAAACATTGGACTGCAACATGGTGAATTCTGTGGAGGATTATCTGCTCCTTTGGCAGATTTAATATATCTAATTATCAGTTACCAAACCACCCAGTCACCTTAATTGATAGAAATTTTGCTTGTCTAATTAAATTAAAAAGTAATGCCTCATGTTTTTATCAACACACTGAGAAAACATTACCAATGAACCAACTGAAATTAGAAACCTTGTCTCAGTCTAAAAAAAGGTTTATCAGTCAAATGCAGTTCAGCACTGAGATCCATCAGTGCCTGGACCAACTTTTATCTATTTCAGCTGCCGAATCAAACTTGAGGACAAATATTTGCCTCATGAGCCAGGAATAGTGAAAAGTGGCCACTAACTGTCTGACCATGTAATCTTAAATAAAGTGCCATTGTCATTGATATTGCTTATTACACAAATGTGCTTTTTTATTGAGTAGAACTTCATAAAAAATAAAGCTGTTAGATGAGAAATTGTAGCAAAAAGCATTGAAATAACACATGACTTTAGCACCTATCTTTAAAGCTGTCTGTGGTTTAGGTTTTTATTTTTGATCTTTTGATTGCCTGTCTTTTGTCAGGTTTTAAAAAGTCTGTCGTTTAAATGTGGTTCATGCATTAGCCACAATTTGATTGAGTCATTTGGGGGTATTATAATAGCAATTACAACATTACTATGTGATAAAGAGGCGACAAGTATATGACTAAGTAGTATCCCTTAACTATAAGGTTATGAAGTGTTGCCTGATTTTTACATTTTGAGCACCACTCTGAATAGATGGGCTCCCCTGTTCTTGGTCAAATTTTAAGATAAGGTCTAAAATGTGCAAGGGCTTGTATTACAAAGTAAGAGTAGTTAGGATTCAGCTTTCACTTGGGTTTTCTGGTATGACTTAGTTGACTCTTTTAAAATAGAACTTCTAACAAATGAAGAGACAATTTACCACAATAATGAATGACAGTATCCAATTCCTTTAATTTTAATGAACCCATCTTGACAGCATATGTCATATATATATATATATATATATATATATATATATAGAGAGAGAGAGAGAGAGAGAGAGAGAGAGAGAGAGAGAGAGA
>JAQNCA010000016.1:4706601-4737085 GCA_029783725.1 Acanthurus tractus
TATATATATATATATATATATATATATATATAGAGAGAGAGAGAGAGAGAGAGAGAGAGAGAGAGAGAGAGAGAGAGTTATTCTAACCCCTACAGGGGACTTTTTAAGTATACCCACTTTGTCTTTTATTAGAAAATAATATAATTGCACTAATAGTTTGCACCCAGTAGTATATAAATTAGTAAATATTTCTCATGCTGCACACACTAACCAGCTTCATGATACCAATATCAGGGATCCCCTATGTTAGGTTCAACAAGAACAGGTAACCCAGAGAGAGCCGGATCGAGCAAGCCTCTGATCAGTGTTTCTGTTGATTGATTTTGATAGGTTTATTGTCTTCTACTGCCAGCAAATCAGTCATCAGCCTGCAAAGGAACCATTCAGAAGATTCTCTCTCTCTCTCTCTCTCTCTCCCCCTCTTTCTCTCTCTCTCTCTCAGGCCCCTGAGTCTGGGCGGTGTTGAGTGCAGAAAACTGGATAGAATAACTGCATCAGTACTAGTAGGTGTGCCCCTGTCCATGTAGCTGGTCTGCCTTAGAGTGCCATGGCCACGGGAACCCAGGGCCACCGTGACCACATCCTGGAGAAAGCCAAGCTTGCGCCACCCATGGGGAGGCGCAGGAGAGCAGAGGGGAAGCCGAAGAAAAATTTCCCCTGCCAGGAGTGTCAGAAAGCTTTCAACAGTCTGGAGAAGTTGAAGGTGCACTCATATTCTCACACAGGAGAAAGACCCTACTGCTGCTCCCATCCTGACTGCACCAAGGCTTTCGTCTCCAAATACAAGCTGCTACGGTACAGACAAGCAGCAGTACATAGCAGGCTGCAGCATGTTGCTTTCTCTTTACACCTTTAGTAATATAGTACTCAATAATAGTCAGAATGATGTGTTGATGGATACCAGTTTTCAGGTCTTGTGTATATGTGTATATAAAGCATGCCTACTTAAATGATTGCAACAATTCTGAGTGCTCATAGAATGTGTCTGTGTTCCAAGGCATATGGCAACTCACTCGCCAGAAAAAACCCACAAGTGTTCATACTGTGAGAAAATGTTCCACCGCAAGGATCACTTAAAGAATCACCTCCACACTCATGACCCCTACAAGGAGGCATTCACCTGTCAGGAGTGTGGCAAGAGCTACAACACCAAGCTGGGCTTTAAACGCCACCTAGCCCTCCACGCTGCAAACAGTGGAGACCTCACCTGCCAAGTGTGTCTGCAGCCGTTCCCCAGCACAGGGGTTCTCCTGGAACACCTCAAAACACATGCTGGCAAGTCCTCTGGAGGGTCTAAAGAGAAAAAGCATCGCTGCGAACATTGTGAGCGGCAGTTTTACACCCGTAAAGACGTGCGACGGCACATGGTGGTGCACACCGGACGCAAGGACTTTCTTTGCCAGTACTGTGCCCAACGTTTTGGGAGAAAGGACCACCTAACACGTCATGTGAAAAAGAGCCATGCCCGGGAGCTGCTGAAGGTAAAAACTGAGCCAGCTGATTCTTTGGAACCTGTTGTCTATGACCTGGCATCTGGAGGCATCAAGGGCGAGCTCCCGGGAATGCTGACATCGAGGCCGCACCAGCTCAACATGTACACAGGCCCCGTCCTGGACACAGAGCCCTTCTCCACCTCTACACACCCCTTTTCTTTAAAATATCAGCTGGGCTCTAACTTTACCTCATATAACTTCTCCTCACAGGAGCGGGAGCAGAATCTAAAGGGAGAACTGGAGACCTATATGATGGAGTTGCAGAGCAGCATGCCCTCTTCCTCCTCTACAGCCCAAGAGACCCAACTCACCTCCTCTAAACTTGAGTTGGAGAGTCAAGTAGGTGTTCTGGAGGAATCAAGCCAGGAAGTGTCCCTGTCCAAAATGTCCACACCAGTGGCAGCAACCTCTGCAGGGGACTCTCTGGCTTCATCCTCCTCTCTGATGGACTTCTCACAACTTTTCAATTTCCTGCCACTCAATGGGCCTCCGTACAACCAGGCAGGGGGCACTGGTGGTCAGAGTGTCAACTATCCACCCAATGAAGAACCCGCAACTCTTGTCCAGCTTCCCCCTCATCCCCCTGAGGGCCCAGAGGCTACAGAGAATCCACTTGAAGGGCTGCCCTCCTCTTTTATATCCAACCTGAGCGCACCCACCACATTGCCTCGCTTCCACCAAGCATTTCAGTGATCCAGTATGTACTTCACATGGCACACAGTCACTCAAACACACTGACACAAATGGAGAGCTACACACCAGCAGACACCAAAACAAAATGCTAGTGATGCATGTCAAAGGTATTAGCACCTATATTTAATATGACAACATGAGCAGACACACACAGTAGAGATATAATGATCAGCACTGAGAGCAGCACACACACACACACAAAAAAAACCCTTAATGTTCACCACCTCTCTACCCCAGTGACATGTTAATGTATTAGCGAAAAAGTTATTCTCTTGTGCTCTTGTTAGAGCAAAAACAAATACAAATTCTTGGTTTTCGTTTTAAAAAGCTCTTTCTTTCTATGTGGATTTATATAACTGATAATGACCAGTTTGTTTGCACCAGAAAAAACAACTTTTCAAAGATCTCCAAGCTACAAAATATATAGAAACACACACACACACATCCACCCACATATGTGTGCGTGTGTGTGTGTGTGTGTGTGTATATATATATATATATATGTGTGTGTGTGTGTGTGTGTGTGTATGTATACATATATGTATGTATATGTATACACATATACACATATATACACTTTAATTGCCAGAACAGCCTCAAGTTCACAGTTTTGGGTGCAGCACTCCATAGTGCACTGCAACAACAGCAGTGTACAAACACACCACATACACATTAGGGAAGCAAAACCTTTTTTTTAATTTTTTTAAATCATAGATCGCTTAACCTTGACAGTGGGAGTTATGTCAGAATTAATGAAATAATAAGTCTTTTGAGTGTTGGAGAATTTTCACATAGATGATTGACAATAGTAAATTTATTGCATTTATTGACATTTTCCTTGCTTTATCTAACCCCCTATGCTTTGGAGAAAACATGACCATAGAAAGCAGATTTTGCTATGTAAATTGTCTTTTGTTCAGCACTTTGTACAATGTGATGTTATCTGTCATAATATTTGACCTCATTTTGTGCCTTTCTTATTTGTTTTGTAGGGACCAATTTGTAGTTATAAGGTGTTCTTTTGCCCATTTACATCTGTTTAACACATAAAGTAATATTGATGACTGCTGGCCATTTTCCAAACCAAATCAGATTTGTATGAAATTCATGCAATATTCTGGGCAGCTATTGTGTTTCAAATAATTTCTAATATGTGTGGAAATGAAGTGACTCCATGAGTCAGGTAATCCATTACGGTGATCAATCTGCTTGTATTGTTGGCAATAACATTACTGTAATGTATGTGCTCATAACTGCTTTACCTAACTCCATACCATAACTCTTTACCATAACTCACTTTGCAGTGCAGTCACATCACCTTGTTAGCAGTTAAAGCAGACCTAATGTTCACTGTACTGGATTATATAACCTAGTTTCAGGTCTCTGCAAGTTTATTTCCAATATTTACCGAAATTACAAGAAACTAGTGGCTTGCTAGAAGGTGAGAAACTCAAGTGAAACTATAAAGGATGCTATTAAGAATTTTTTGCATAAGGTTAAAGTATACGTGATTAGTAGTACATAGTCTATAACATGTGAAAACATCAGTTTGGTTCTTTTGATAAATCCATAAATTGAAAGCTTGTTCTCATTGTTATAAACATGGTACTGAGTAGAAACTACTAAGCAAAAGTTTTATAGTTTTAAACTGCATTTTTTTAGTTGTCTGGGAACCAGACTGTAGAGCACATGGTTTAGTTACTCTGGCAAATGGGTTTGGTCAGCCCCCTTGCCCCCCAATTTGATGAATGACCAAGAGGCCTTACCAGTCAGATTTGAAATGGCACACTTTTTGCTGTTTCAAATTTGTTGTGACAGTGCAACAACAGGCTGAACAGGCTCTCAAAACTCATCAAACTAGGCAGTACTGATCAAGTATGAATCAACTTTCTCTTACCGCATATGCTGCATTCCTAAAATCTCTAAGGAAATACGTTTAGCTTTAATTTGACAGCATTTGTGACCAGACCATCCATTTATTTTTCCCAAACCAAAGGTGGATCAAGCACTGCCCAACTTACATGTGTCACTTAAATGTCCTGTCACTTATTGGTTGAAGATCAATCCAGACGAATCCAGTGACATTTTGGTCAGTGTCCATCAATAGAGTCCTTTGGAAATCCAAAATGAACTGAGAGGTACCAGACATCTCATAAATTTATTTGGTCCAGCATGCAAGGTTATATAGTGTGGATTTTCTGGTCAAGTTTCATGCTAGTTCTGGAAGTATTTTTATGAAAAGCTTAAATGTGTATTTTACAAGATTTCTGAGTTATTTCTCAGTCCCCAACCAAAACTAAAGCAAACAGAAATAGAGCTTGCTTCTACCTGCTGAAACATCACTGTAGACTGTTTTGATAGATTAAAAATCCTGATTAGGATATTTCAATATAGAAAATAATTGATACCAAGGGCTGGCATCGTGCAATTTACTGTCCTAACACCCTCTTTGCAATTTAAGATTAAGATTAAGTTAAAATCATCTGTGTATCTGGATTAAGAGGCACCAATTTTAGCACAGAAAACTTAGAAAGGACACTTTTAACAACTCACAAATACAATTAACCATTTACTGTTTATTAGCGTTTCCCAGTCAACTAAATAAAAGTATCCTATTAGAGTCCTCTTTTAGGAGTACTCAATATCTTCCATATATTGTTGAAAGAAAGTAATTCCTGCATTACACATAAGAAGTATCTCCAGTATTTTTTTCCTTTCTGTGGCCAAGCCGATGTGCTCTTAGTAAGAGCAAGCTGTGAGAAGTGTGAAAAGTGTAGATATTTTTCCTTGTTCCTCAGTGTTGGATTCAAACTAAACTTTTTGGTCATAGATCAGGTTTAAAAGATGCAGGGTAGCTCATTTTACATCTTCAAGTCACTAGGCAACCTTTGAAGTGTAGTACCTAATACAATTGTGTAATAAAAGGTCATCACAAAGGTCACATGCAAAAATTAACCATAAAAAAAAAAATTGGGCACATCAAATAGTATTGGCAGTATGTACAAGGCCTGCAGCTAACACTTCACCTCAAACAACAGCAACAACAAAACAGATCCTTTATAGCTTAGATGATATTTTTGCTCAAAAAAATGCAACACAGTCCCCCAATTATCTTGCAAATGCTAAAGAAGTCTCTGTAGGCTACCCTAATTAGAACATGAAATATTGAAAAATACACACGCACGCACACACACATGCATACATATATATATAATTATATTTACATGTTTACCAAATATTGATGCCAGTCTGTCTTTAAACTAAGAGCTAGATATAATGTACTCATATAATATTATGTATTCCAATGCTGTTTTTTTTTTCATTCAATTAGGGACAATGTGGAATCCTTAATAGTTTATGAAATCATTTTAACATTATGTGAATCTGTTGAATTTTGCTGCTATTTTGGTCTTTTAGCTTAAAGCATGGGGTAAAAAACAGATGTTTAGAATCATGAAGGAAATCTTTTGTGAGTGACTGTGCCACACCTTTACATTTATCGTGTTGCATTGCATTTTATGTTTTTTCCCCAATATAAATAATTTATCATAATTTACAGAAGATAGAGTTTTAAAAAACATTTAGTAGGCTACCCAGGCTGCCAAGTAGGCCAGCAAAAGTTCCACTGTATGTTCTAAAATAGAAGGCAGTTCAAAATCAGTTCAGCAGTTTGACAGTGAAAATATATGTCAACCACATTTTCTTACTTCCTCTGGCATGACTCCATGTCACTTGTGTTTATATTAAAGTGGCAGTAACCTCCTACAACACAAAACACGTGTTAGTTCTGTACATTTTGACTACTCTTCCTAAACCTTTCACCATGAATTTTCTTAAAGCTAAACATGATGAAATGAGAGACATAAAGACTCAGTTTACACCTACAAAATTGGTAGTTAAAATAGTAATTGAAATAGTAATATTAAGTATCAGAAAATAGTCCACAGCCAGTTGGTATGCTAATGTAAATTGTGATTAAGTGTATTTGCTCTTTAATGATAACAGCAATGTGAACAAAGGCCTTGATGTTTGCTAACTTATGCCTCTGGAAAAGTTTATTTGAAAAATGTTTACATTTTCCAAATAAGGAACACTCCAAGGTAAATGAGATATAAATGAACATTGCAGTCAAATCTTTTTTATTTGAGTGAAATGCTAAAGTATACAATCAAAGAATCTGCTCCCTTTGAGATGCTGCTGGATTTGCCTCCATGTCTCTATATATAAAATCAGCTCTCAGTACATGGTTTCTAGCTTTAGGGGAGAGTCATTCACCTAAAATGAGATGTTTGAGAAATAAAACATGAGCTTTGTTTTGGGCATGTAGCCAGAGAGCCTTGGGTCTGCCAAAAATCTCAGCAGTCAACACCGGCCACCACCTCTTAATTGCTTCTAGTACCCTAGAAAGGCACTTACCTGTACCATCAAAGGTGCTTACAAGGGTATAATAGTAGACTACAGTGGTGACTGTCGAAAAAAAAATGTGCAGAACTAAATGAATGTAAAGAAAGATATAGCTGGGAGATGGCTGGGATTTGCAACTAACCATTTCTGGATTTAAGGGATGTTTTAACTGATCAGGACAAAAACATGCTAGATCAAGATCATTAGTCCAGGTAGTCCTTTCCTGATTCAGACTTTGAAGGACTATCAAACACACTTAAGTGTGTTGGGAGAAAGTTTCACCTGCTTTGGGAGTAGTACAGCAATGTTTTTGAGATATCTGTCTCCACACCAATACAATGAAGTTGAAATGGCACTTAAAAATCAGCCCAGAATCCCTATGAATGCTTAGGATTTGTATTACCTCTGTTGTACTGATGTGGTGGTAGAAGTCTCTGTAGTGCAAAACCTGAACTAATTAAACCAAAACATAAGGTATCAACAAATGCAGCTAGAAGAATGATAAAATATGTTTGTTTGTTTTTTTCTAAGTGTAGACAAAATTGGTGAATAAGTAAAAAACTGATTAAAATACATCACAATGTAACATCCCCAGCTGATCAATTGCATCCAAAAAACTCTTGTTTGCACAAAACGTTGTCTGAAATTATTTATTAAAATACACTAATGAGTCATTATCTGTTGAATGAATGCTAATTTGCGGTCATTTTTCTAAACAGAAATCTAAACATTGGATTTAACGAGGTTTAAAATTATTATTTCATTTATTTCTTTATTGCACAAAAGAATCAAAGTTTTTTATCAAGGGGAAATTCATATATCAGAAAATCTAATTAACATACATTTAAAAAATCAATTTTTAACATATGTTTAGATATTAAGTGTTATTTTAATCAGGCTCGAAATAGAATGAGGACGAATACTTTAAAAGATAAAACTTCTATAAAAAAATCAGATAGGAATAAGTCTGAAAATTTAAAAGTAAGTAACTGTTTCTTTGAAGCAGAGATCAGATTTGAGTTAAAACTTGTTTTTAAAAATGCCCTTTAAAGTATAAGGTGTAAGACTAAGTGGCAAATACAGATACAGACTAAAAAACGTAACTTAACTTAAGTAATATTTATCACCATGAAGCCTCCTGCTTTTAATTGTTACAGTAAGACAGTTTTGTTTTTGTTTGGGGGTTTTTTTGTATGACAAGTTTTCTCGTATCTTGTTTGTGCATGTGCTACATGCGCTATGATGCCACCTTATTAAATATAAATCAATTTGTGGAAATCTGTTCAAAAAATAAAAATCTTAATGTGTTTAGGGATTTTTTCTTCAAGTTAGTTAAAAAGAAGACATGTTATGAAAGGAAAACCTC
The DNA here is from genome assembly GCA_029783725.1 of Acanthurus tractus. NCBI lineage: Eukaryota > Metazoa > Chordata > Actinopteri > Acanthuriformes > Acanthuridae > Acanthurus > Acanthurus tractus. The sequence continues at coordinate 4,714,558 of JAQNCA010000016.1, forward strand.
CAAATACTCCAAAACCTCAAAATTGACTAGTGTAAAAAAAAGACAAACAAAGCATGTTTTCTCCTGTAGTGACTCCCCTTAAGTGAATTACATCTGTGATTTAAAAGTTGCATATTTAAAAGAACATCTCTTTTATGTAATGCTTTGGTATGAAAACACCTGTGATTCTTTGAATTCTCGGAATGGTATTTTTGCTGGTCACTGCCGTCAGTCAGGGCTTCCACCTCTAACCAAAATATAAAGAGAGGTGTTTCTCCACATTGCTTGATGTTTGATCATGAATAGTGAAGAAAATTAGTAAACAAAAGCTGATTTTCACCTCAGATTGACAAGCAATGCCCCAGTCAGTCCATACAGTAATAAATGCATATTTCCACATCATATTTTTGAAGATAAAGTCAAGTATAGTGGCTTCACTGCTTTGTCATCAGCATGGACACAGTTATTTGAAATCATGCATTGTAAGTGCAAGTTGTGCCATATCTTAAAAGTGACACTTTTAACACATGTTGTCATTTAAAATCAGTATAGAAAATATAGAAGTACTTTTTATAGGAAAAAGTGACAAAAGTAAAACTGTGTTGTAAAAAATGTATCTTTTTTACAGAGTTTACATTGTTTTCCAAAGGTAAAATTATGACAGTAAAATCAATAATCATACTTCTGCCCCTCTAAACCCCTAACCTGCCCCTAACCTTTGAAAAAACAGACAATAAGGTGGAATATGAACAACACATCAGGAGTTCTTGAAAAACAGTCTAAGAAATGTCTATTGAGATGTATAAATTACTGATGTGCTAAAGCAAGCAGATATTGAATACATTTATGATAACAAGAGGACCATAAAAGTGTGGTTCAAGAGACATAGCTGTTAACAACAGAACCATATAAAACTAGAGTTAGTACCGATATATTTTTGACATGTTATCATCAACTAACGTCTTTCTTGACTGTGCTGTACATTTAGATTTTCTTAATGCTGCAGCTGTTGTTACACATAGAAAGCTGCTTAGTTTAGGTTAGCCTCATTTGTGACCTCAACGCCCTGTAAGTCACTCCAGTCACATAGCATTCCCCAGGCAAGCCCTTGCATCTCATTCTAGGCTGACAATAAACATCTGTGAAATCACAAAAATACATTTAAAGATTCAGCCTGCTGCTAGAGAATGATTTAAGAAAAAACATGATTTTTCACTTAGGTTTGCATTGTGAACAATAAATTGTATTATACGAGATACTGAAGTCACAAGAGATACTGTGTTTTCCAGCAGTTGCTAGCCATGGTGTTATGACTGTAGTCTCCTTTCAAATACAATGAACGTAATGCCAGCAATCACTAGCCTGCAAAGCAGGGCTGGGTATCAACTGAAACATGTGTGTAGCACTGAATACCAAATCTTTACTGTAAGCTGACATCAAATGTTTGGTCAAATTCATCTTTTCATGTTAGTCTTTGATCCAGTAGGTAGTTCCTGATTTCAATCACAATTGAATAAAAACTGAGGAAAACATACCCATCCTAGATGCTGGCTCACAGGCATATATAGAAGGGGGGAAGCTACATGCCCATAATTCACATTAAGTGCACCGTCTTTTTCAGAAATAAGTCACATCCAAAGGCTTGTAACTAAAATTTATCATATAAAATTGACCCTGTGACTAAAGTTTCCTACTCAGGTCACAAAAATACTAGTGAGCAAATATAAAGGCCATGAGATGCTTCTTTGGAGGGCTGTAAAAAAATTAAGCAAGTGGACCTTCAGTTGAGATTATTTTTCAAACTACAGTTTCCAAGATCAAGAGTTAATTTTCATTCTCAACATTTGGGTAGCGTACTCTACTAGCGTACTACTACAACTTCCTCATCAAATTTTCAAAAATAGTCCTACAACAATGTGGCTGAAGGATTAGAAATCACTAAGGCCACGTTTGCTGCTAAATATTTTAAGATTTCATATTCAGCTGTAGTACAGCCATAGTTTGGGATACTTTCAATACTTTCAAGAGAAAGTGGACTGCACACTACATGGCAAAAATGTGAACTTTATAGCTTGCAAAAGTTTTGCCAAACTTCACCTTTCTGCATCACCACCACAGATAACAGAAGGTGCATCTTAGTTCAATGGATATATATATATATACATAGCATATGGATATGGATATGTGCGTGTGTGTGTGTGTGTAACCCAATAGTGTTATCATTTACCTCACATATTCATCTTGTTTTCCAAAAAAACAAGATGACCCAGAAGTGTTAAGTTTCCCCTTTTTCCTTTCTGAATGACAGGACTTGATAAGATATGAATGGAGACAATATTTTTCTGGGTTTTGTGAAATATAGAGTTGAATGTGTGATGTTTTAAAGCATTTATGGAAGTTTGCTATTTGTATCTTGTGAAGGTTTGTGGTTTTTACAAGAGATCATAGCAAGCCTCAAATTTTTTTCATAGCACTTTTTGTAAATTGAATGCCTTTATTTCCTCCAGTACCTTTTTCGTAAAACCTTTATAACAAATGTATAGATGATATATTTAGCTCTTTTAGAGAACAATAACATGTAAATACAATATAAAATGTTTTATTTTTACAGGTACAATTTTGACAGTGTTTTTCCTATCAAAGTGTCATTTTTGCTTTACTTGCACAAGTGTTCTGTTTATCTCATTGAGGGGACTTTTAACAAATAATGTACCTTAAACACAGATTTTTGTTGGCCTAGTTTTTTAGAAGGCCTTCTTTGGCTATTTAACCGCTGATTTAGGTGAGAACAAAGAATAATGAAGCTTATGTGGATGATTAGATAGCACTTAATTATATCATCTTGTCATGGGCTATTTAATTAATTGTTAAAGAGATTAGCAAGAATTGTGTTCAAATATTGATTTTTTTTCTCCTCCATTGATCTTATGACCTCAGTGTGATATAGTATGACATGTGACAGGTTTTCTTCCAAAAATGTTGCATGAACATTTTTTTCAAACCAGATAACCATAATTTACCATAACCATGACCATTTGATGTCAAAACTGATATGGGTTGTTACAATAGAATTCATTTGAGATTTGATGTGTGGAGAGTAAAAGCAACAAACTGTGGATCAAAGTTAAGTACAAAAAAACCCATCACACATTAAAGAAATAGATCCACATTTGGATTCCGGCATTGAGTTCAAAAATTTGAAATTAAACTGTCTTGATTTAAAAAAAAAAAAAAAAAAAGAAGAAGAAGAAATTAGAAATACAGAATGTGTCTCACTATTGTGTGGTGAATAAGAGACAGGAGATGCTCTTCATTTTGAGGTCCAGACCTTTAGCAATTCATGTCAAACTTCCTTATAAGCTTCAGTGGTACAAGTGAACTTTATTGAATGTGTATGTAAGAAACACTGCAATACTGCAATATATTTTGGTATTGGATCAAGCTGCTAACATACTTCTAAGGCTCCTTAAGGTGCTACAGACCTCTTTTAATGTATCATTTGTACAAACAAAGTATCCAGTTTAGCTGAACTGTTGGCAGTGTGCCTGGTTGTACTATATAGCTATATATATTTTTTATTGTACTGTGACTTTGAAAGCCTTTTGAAAGACTTGCCTGTAATATCACATACCCCACCTAACCCCCTCCTCACCTGTGTTATTGGGACACTGAATCATTGTTGGAGATTGTGCTGAGTGAAGTCATTCAGTAGAGATGAAGACATTGGTGCTGACACTGAGAAACAAGACTCAATGTGACACCATTCAAAAAGAACGAAGGAAGTTCACGGATGAACTGCATTCCAGCCATGTTGGTTTTGTAATTTGCATTTCAACAATACCATCCTTTGACAATGATGGTCTTGCTATTTCTCAATATTCTACTTCAAGTCTATTTTACAAACTACTGTTGTATTTTTTTATAAATATGGGCAAAGTAATTCACATAAACATATATAAGTAAATATATATGTATATGTTTATAGGTTGCGTAAAATAAAAATTAATGCTGCAGCTTTTATCCGTTGTTCTTTAAACATTGACATCATCCAAAGAGGCAGATTATTTATTGTCTGGCAAGATAACCTGATTTGATTTACATACTTTGCTGCTATGAGAGAGAAGAGCTGCAGTCGTCAACTCCAGTGTTTTTACACAATGTAATGAAATTTAAATAAACATTAAAGAAGGATCCAACTGTGTGGTCATTTCTAAAACAGTGCCATTGGCTATGATTTTGTGATAATGTGCTTCTGCGTTCCTGTGCATCTTTCAAGCCCAGGGGACATTTAAGCCAACATTTGATGCCCTCAAAACAGAAAATCTGATTTTAAGGCTAGACCTATGTAGACAAAATGTCTGCAGCATAAGAGGTATTTGGGGTTGCAAGACAGAATATGTGGGATTAATTCAAAATAAACAACACTGTGTCTTCATGATAGTAAGGAAACATGTAACTTGGTGCAAAAGTTTGGTTCATTGATGTGTTTTAATTTCTGGAGTTAAAAATGAAGGAAGAAGATGTATCAGACTTTTGAGGTCCTACAATATGCCCTTTTTAGACAGTTGATAGCTCTCAGAGGTCTCCAAAGTATGCCTTTGAAGTATCTTACCCTTAGGCATGGGCATGCCGATATACCACTTTGTCTCAGCCTTTTTCTGAATGTACTGTTTCTGTGCCTGTAGCTTTAAATGCAAATGTACTGTTGCTGACTACGCCCCTCTCAGGAAGTCAATGCAACTTAGGCCAGGACACAGTACTTTCAATGAGAACTCAGGGTAGCACTTGGTTGCCGTTAACAGACTCAGTTTGTATTGGTATTAAAGCAATAACAGTCATCATTATGGACAAGTCCTTCCCCTCCTGCTGTACACTTTGCTTATAATAATGAGCATGTGCTGGTTTATGTTAACTCTGTGAATTTAGCAGATGGTTTGTAAATATTTTTTATATTGAGGGCGCAAAGCTAACATCTGTTAGCACTTTAATGGGAATTCCTAAACTTGCAACAAATCCTGCTTTGTACTGACCCGCACTGACAAAGCAGTTCAAGGTGAGATGTTTAGCACACACATGTAACTTAACTATGTGTTTTTCATTTCTATTAAAAAATAAAATGAATCCAGTGGGTCATTACTGCCTGGGATTTTAAGAGTGAATGAAGACTCATGTGCTAGTTCCTGCAGCCAGCAACAGAGCAATAAAAATGCTTTGCCTGTGCATTAAACATCTTTATTTGTCTACCAGAGCCCTTTAGCAGAGAAAACAATGATAAGTGTGGGATAGACACACTTGGAGCAGCACAAACATCCAGCACTAAGAGTGTCACCTAGTTGGAGGTGTGGCTTCACCCCTTAAAACATCACAACGAGAGCAAATATAAAACAGAGCATTAAGGCACACATTTTCTGAGCAAGCAAGATGGGTAAAGGGTGCACTTTTGTCATTTTGGGCAGGCCTTTATATTGACTGGGGGCACAGATTTAAATTGGAAAACCATGATAATATATTTTGCATAGTATGGGACCTTTAATACAAACACACTGCACAGGATACCAATAACATACAATAAAACATTACCCATTTTATGTTATCCTTTACATTTGACAATATGATTCCCGAACTTGTTAACTTATTGTTCATCCTGTTTTTTATCAAAATGTAGCATATAACCCTTCAAGCCGTCTTAATTTAAACTATAACTTTCTACATTTTAAAACTCATACAATATTATTCATAACAGTTTTTGCATCTTTCCTATCATGTTGGTTTTTGTTGGAGGGTGTTTTTAAAGAAAACCATGGGGTTGATGGTTTAGAAATGAGTGAATCATAAAAAGATGGTACAATGTGAAGCACATAATGCATAGCCCATATAGTTAGCAACAGGAGCTGAGCAACCCTAACTTGGCACAATGTTGTCTTAAGTATTGTTTTCTATCATGAAAAAGATACATTTCTTGGCATCATACATCCATATACAGAATACATTTAATCCAGATTTATGGTGCTGTGGAAATTCCCAGATTTTTCAGACATGCTTGTAACTCAGCTACATTGGTGGTTTTGTCAGTTGATGTATTAGTTAAATTAATGTTCTTGTAATGCAAAACAAACTTATTCAAATGGCAAGAAATTTTGCAACCATTCTCTGAATCACTGTTCCCAGGTAAAAATAGCCAGGGCCATCCCAGCATGAGAGACCACCAATATGACATGTGATGTGTACAATACTCTAGTTAGCTGCTTCTGAGACAAATTTTCAACTAAGCCATGGTATGTATTTTACTCTGTGGGCTGATTAATACTCCTTTCTGCTCTCCCTTCTGTGTGTGTGCTGTGACATGCTTCTCTCTCTTCATCACAATGTTTGTGTAGTCTGAAATTCTAAAGGTCGGCCAAGAAGGTCACTTTTAGCAGTCTACAAAAGAGTGATACACCATAAATTAGGTGACAGGGACATATTGTGTACTGTCATATAACCGCCTGCTTACTCTTTGGTAGTGTGGTCCTCTCTTCCTGTATGTTGGAACATTCTGAGTGAAAAGATTGAAAAGGACAAATGGACTGTGTAACATGTTCTTCAGTGAAAAACCCTCCCCCAGCCTCATGCTGAATCTACTAAGTCAAAGTTGTCAGCATATACTAATGTGAAAAAACAAAAAAACCCAAAACATCTCAAACTATCTAGTCGCTAATAAGTTCAGCATACATGCATACACATAAGCCTAGTATTCGCTACATGCATAAGTTTTGTGTCCTACACTCCTACAGAATGCAAAACGTGACTAATTCTACCCCGTACTCCCCTACTGTAGAGAGTAAACTGAGTTGAACCACCGGGATGAACCCGCTGAACTTACACAAAAAGCATTACATACTCCACAACACCAAGTGGCGGTGTGGCTGGAAGTTTGTGTTTGTGCTGAGGAGCTTTAAGACTCCGCAGAGGCAGTGTGGTCAGCAGCAGACTGAACGCTGCACTGGCAGCCTGCGGCACACACGATGCCTTCTCCGATCCCCGTCACTCGCCTGCTGCCGAGAGACATTTACCCCTCTCTGGACATCGGGACCTGCAGCAGCCCGTTGACCAAACATTCCGTTGGCTCCACTTTACAAGTTCCTGTACAACGACTCCACAGCCGAGTCGCCAGCCGATTGTGGTCCTCTGTGATTCACTGGAAGGAGCTGCGCTCCCTGCAGCCTGTGGGCTCCGGAGGGTTCGGCTCCGTGTACAAGGCGGAATATTTCGGGGACACGGTCGCACTGAAGAAAGTCAAGAAATGCACCAAGAACATGTTGGCGTCCCGCCAGAGCTTCTGGGCCGAGTTGAATGCCGCACACCTGTGCCACAGAAACATCGTGCGCGTCATCGCGGCGACCACCTGCGTACCGGCGGAATTTGGAGATCAAAACAGCACCGGAATGATACTGATGGAGTTCGTGGGGAGCAGAAATCTGCAGCAGATCATTTACGGATGTGCAGAACCGCTGGGACAGGACAGGTGGCTCAGGTACTCAGTAGACATCGCACACGGCTTGCGGTTTCTTCACTCCCACAACGTTGTGCATCTGGACATAAAACCAGCCAATGTGTTGGTTTCATGTGACGATGTCTGCAAAATTGCCGATTTCGGCTGTTCTTTGAAACTGGACCATGGATGCGAAGTGAGCGCTATCAGTCCCCATCTCAGCCACGCAGGCGGCACATACACACACAGATCCCCAGAGTTGCTAAAAGGCGAGGGTGTATCTACCAAAGCAGACATCTTCTCTTTTGGGATCACCTTGTGGCAGCTGATCACCAGAGAGCAACCCTACACCGGTGACAGGCAACATGTGCTATACGCCGTTGTGGCGCACAATCTCCGCCCGTCGTTTCAGAAGCACCCGGTGTTTCGCTCCGAGCAGGGCTGTCTGTACAGGAGTCTGCTGAGCCGCTGCTGGAGCGTCGAGTGCTGCTGCAGACCCAATGCACATGAAGTGCTTCCTTACTTGAATCAACTGCGCTTCCAAAAATGATTTAATTAACAGTGGATGCATTGATTCACTTATAGTTGTGAGTGTGATCAAATAAACAGGTCTTATGAACATTTTGCAATGCTTTTCGACAGTGCCAGTTTTACTACCACACAGTCTTATGGTTATCCTGACATCGAATCCCGAGTACTATTAATTGCATTTCTTAAAGGCAAAACAGGCTCACCAAATTTAAATTGTTTTCAGGCCGCCATATTTTCATTTAAATACATGTGAAAAAAACGACCAAGAACTCGTTGTGCCCTGAAACAGTTTTTCCAGTTGCTCCCTACCCAAACAATCTAATTTTAGTTGCAATTCATTTTAGAGAATTTTTTGTTTGTTGAAGCCTGCAGAGTGTTTATGATTAGGCTACATGCATAAATAAGGTGGCAACCACTGTGAGTGTGCTAGGGCTAGACACTATTCAGTTGTTACAATATGAACATTTTAACATCCAATCCATTTACTGTTTGAGGGGTACAAATTGCCATCAGATTGTATAATTTTTTATTCAATAAAAGTGTTTAGTCCTTTACACAACCTTGTTTCCTTTACAATTAGCAACAGTCACACTGTGAGAGTTCTTTTTTTTTTTTTTTACCTGTTCTTAAAATAGATCAAAATGTTTTGAGAAATAACTTTTATATGCTATAATGAGACTGTTATGAGATTTAAGTGTGATGGGTCTTTATTAAAAACTATTTTAATTGTATATGAATTTGCCTCTTAGCACTTCCTGTTCAACACACCACATTGTCAGGACACCATTTTGTCACAGGGCTAACATGCTACCAAGGAATAGCCTGTACAAGCATGGTCGAGTTTCTAACTAACCCAACTACACTGTGAGAGGAAAATGCACTCGCATAGAGAACATCATAATTCCACACAGAAAGAACCCAGCTGGTAAAACTTATTAAAAACTAGCACCATCTGTTTGTTTGTTTGTTTTGTTGCTTGTACAATTTGAGAAGTAATGATGATGGACAGCAAATGTAATGAAGGATGGAGAAAGAGTTACCCTGTTTAGAAACACATCTGTTGTATTACCGCCTGCCTGGAGAATACATTTTTTAAAACCTAAGGACATAAATTAATGTGCTAAAATTCAACATTAGGAAGAATCAGTTTACATCTAAAGGCTGTATTGTATTCATCATGAATTCATCATGAATTCAATGATTTCACATATTGTAAACTTTAAATGTACTATGGTGGACCATTTTTATCAACTTTATTAAAGAGAGTGCATCCTCTGATTGTAACATAGTTTACTGGTTCTCATTCCTGACAGATGAGACCTTTAAAACTGAAACAAATCTTAAGAACAATCTTTTTCCCTGTTTCTGTTTCCTCAAACCCAGTCTTGCTGTTTCCATCCCTCTCTTCCTCTCCCTCTCTCTATCTCTCCCTCTCTAACCACTCACCCCCACTCTTCCTCTTAACTTGGTGGGCTCCCATCTTCGAGTGGGGATCTGTCCCTGTCTTTTCTTACCACAATTGCCATGTGCTCTATAGATGCACTTCATCCAAAAGTCTTTTTACTGTTGGGATTTGTACTAACCCTCTGCTCTCTGATTTTTATTTTCAGGCTTTTGTCCTTAAGTGTTCTCTCTGCCCCTGTTTTTTATCTTGACCGAATTGACTCTTGGTCAACTCTGACCAATAGTATTACAAAGCAAAAGTTCACAACACTTTTTTTTGTAATGTTTATAACTAAATACCGTAATATATGAAACGGAAATGATTATTTCACTAAAACTCACAATGTGTCATATAATTCATCATAAAATGTTAAAATCTTTCACACCTACAAATACTTGAAAACTGCTTCCCATGTGTCTCACGTGAAAACACAAACAAATTAGGAAAATATCTTCATTACACATTTGCTGCATTAGAAAAGCAAATTGTAAAAAAATGTACACACAGTACAAACATGAATACGGTGACTCCAACCACAACCTTGGCTCCAGGGACCAGGAAGACACTGCAAGCAGAGACAGGAGAGGCATGAACTGAATGAATGGCTGGGTGTCATAACTGAACTGGTGCTTCCTCACATTCTGTTGATAACATTATTGCTGATAATGTGACTTTTTTTAACATGAGGTCTGGCCACGTGCACTGTCATAAGTAAAAACACTGCAACTTTTGAGGAGATTTAGTGCGTATTACAGATATCAACCTTTACTACCTACCGACAGAGTTGATGGAAGCCATGTTACCTTCATCCTCCTTATCATACAAATATGATTGGTCTGGAGCAGGTGTCGGCAACCGTAGACACTCAAAGAGCCATTTGGACCTGTCTCCCACAGAAAAGATAACACCACGAACTGCAAAACCCTTTTGACATCTAAAATGAAAATACCCTTATTCTTTGTATAAAAAAAACTATAGTTTGTTGCATACATGAAATCAATGAACTGGTACAGAGAAATGATTTTTTTTTCTGTATGCAACAAAAACATTTTGAACATTTTGAACTCCGAAAGACGCTGGCGATTGAGTATGCCACAGCTAAATTGATGACTTAAATTTGCTGTCTGATAAATGTTGTTTTCGTCATAAACTTTTCTTTTCTTGGAATTATTCATGGTTGGCCTACCAGGGGTTGAAAAGCTCAATGCTCAATTGCGCGCCAGTGGGTGTTGCACATGTTGCAGTTGTGACGCATTCTTTGAGTGACAAAAAACTAAAAAAGTTTTGTTTTAATATTTCAAGAGCACTGTAATCTTCAAAGAACTACATTTAAAAAAAATAAATGACATAAAATAATTTTAAATTAAATACTCATTATTTATTTTCCAAAGACAAAAGGAGCCACAGCAGAGCAATGAAAGAGCTGCATGCGACTTCGGAGCCACGGGTTGCCGACCCCTGGTCTAGAGATATAAGAAACTGAAGGTGAAGCATCGCAATGATAGAGGGATTGCCTCAGTTTATATGTTACATATTAGACATGACATACTATCACATTCTTCTGAGGTGGAGATTTTTATAATGTTTCTCTCAGGTATGATGTCTGAAAAGATTGGTATAGAGTTTGGACCTAACAAACTAGCAATATTTACTTAATCCCCTCAAGATAACTACTACCTTGTGTAATAGGGTCATTTATTCAGTTGCAATATTAAGGATTATAATCACACAAAATAGGTTTCTGTTGATATTACCTGACATGCTGGGATCTCCATGGTCAATATGTGGAATGTTTGATGCTCAGTTTCTGTACCCCTACGTTCACCTTTATAGGGGTGTCTCCCGCCTTACCTCTCCCCTTTTACTGTTGTATTCCATGGGAGAAGTAAGAATCATTGCACTTGCTGTAACATTAGTGTTTTAGCGCTGTTGAGCTATGTTTATAAGTTCATTTTTCAGCCTCAACTTGTATGGTGTTCTAAAATACACTCGTGGACAAAATTGTTGGTACCCTTCTGTTAAAGAAAGAAAAACCCACAATGGCCACTGAAATAACTTGAAACTGACAGAAGTAGTAATAAATAAAAAATTACGGTACTGAAAATTAACTAATGAAAATCAGACGTTGCTTTGAATTGTGGTTCAACAGAATCATTTTAAAAAACAAAATAATGAAACTGGCCTGGACAAAAATGATGGTACCCTTAATATTTCGCTGCACAAGTGTTTGAGGCAATCACTGCAATCAGGTGATTTCTGTAACTCTCAATGAGATTTCTGCACCTGTCAACAAGTATTTTGGCCCACTCATGGGCTCACTCACTTTTGTTGTCAGGTATGTTTTCTGTGTTTTATTGCATTTCATTGAATATAACATGCCCTTTTACTGTTGTACTCCATGGGTGAGGGGCTCGAGCTGTGGGATTCTGTCCTCTGGGACAGGATTTTGTTTTTACCTTTTCCTGTTTTTTTGTTTTTTTGCCTCCAGAGATATACACAGTTTGTTTTTTTCCCCTCACAACACAACGCAGACAACACATGAATCCACTGGTTATACTTGTATAATTTACACAATCCCTTTATTCAGGGCCCCCATCTCAAACATCACTGTTTTATGTATTTATTTATACACTTACTTATCTGTTTATTTCTCCACTTCAACACTCATAAAAACCTCAAAAACCAGAGATGTTGCATCATTCAACTCAGGCAACAAAAGTCAGACCAATCTGACTAGATGCTGGTGCTATATGAGCACTTTACATTTTGGGCCATAACTTCTTTAGTGTCAGTGTCAGCAAAAAAATCTCTGCATGATTTTGTGGATCCAGACAAATCTATACATATAAACCACTCCTCTTTGTGCCTGGAATGATTTTCACCATTTGAAATTTTGCACAAATATGTTTTTTTATATCTTAATCCTTAAGAATTCAAATAAATTTGCTCGAAAATTTGTAGAAATAATCTTCAGACCTAGATGAATAAAGCAATTATTTGCATTAGGGATGTCTGTTGGGCCTCTTTTACCCTCTTTGATTTTGAGAGACACTGCAGCGACAATACAGGAGTCATGAATGATGGGTTCCGGGGCTGCAATTGAAACATCCTCCCTCCCATACATGCGGGACAGGGCGTTGAGTTTGATGTTCCTTGAACCGGGCCTGTAGGTTAGAGTAAAATTAAATCGACCAAAAAAGAGAGCCCACCTGGCCGATGAGCGCTGAGCCCCTTTGCAGACTGGATGTATTCCAGGTTTTTGTTGTCCGTCCACACCACAAACGGTCGCTCAGATCCCTCTAGCCAGTGCCGCCATTCCTCCAGAGCCAGCTTCACCGCCAGGAGCTCACAGTTTCCCACATCATAGTTCCTTTCTGTAGGAGACAAGCGGTGAGAAAAAATAGGCACAAGGGTGAAGCTTACCATTCTCGGTGGAGCGCTGAGATAGGACTGCCCCCACCCCAATGTTTGAGGCATCCACCTCCACTATAAACTGCTTCTCTCGGTCAGGTTGGATGAGAATGGCCGCCGAAGTAAAAAGCTTCTTGAGCTTGATGAATGCTGCTTCAGCAGGAGGTGTCCACAAAAATGGCTTAAAGGTTGAGGTTAGTGTAGTTAGAGGTGCTGCCACATGGCTATAATTTTGGATGAATCTCCTATAAAAATTAGCAAACCCAAGAAACCTCTCCAAAGCCTTACGGCAGTCCGGGCTGAGCCAATCCAGGACAGCTTTTACCTTAGCTGGATCCATCCTCATCTGCCCTTCTGCAACAGTGAAACCCAGGAAATAAGTTGAGGAGACATGGAATTCACATTTCTCTCCTTTAACAAAGAGGCGGTTCTCCAAGAGTCTTTGCAAAACTTGGCGGACATGTTGGACATGTTCAGACATATTCCTGGAAAAGATGAGAATATCGTCTAGATAGATAAATACAAAACGGTGCAGCATGTCCAGAAGGACATCATTTACCAGGGCCTGGAAGACGGCCGGGGCGATGGTGAGCCCAAATGGCATAACCAAATACTCAAAATGTCCTAGTGGAGTATTAAAGGCCGTCTTTCACTCGTCGCCCTCCCATATCCTCACCAGGTGATAGGCTTTACGAAGGTCGAGTTTAGTGAATACTGAGGCCCCCTGGAGAGAGTCAAAGGCAGAGTTCTTTAGAGGCAAAGGGTACTTGTTCTTAATGGTAATGTTATTTAGCGGACGAAAATCAAGACATGGTCGGAGGGATCCATCTTTCTTGCCTACAAAGAAAAACCCGGCTTCTAGAGGGGACGAGGAGGGCTGGATGATGCCAGCCAGGGAATCCTTGATATACCTCTCCATGGCCTCCTGCTCAGGCTTGGAGAGGTTGTAGAGGCGGCTGCTGGGAAGGGGAGCTCCAGGCAGGAGGTTTATGCCACAGTCATAAGGACAGTGAGAGGGCAGAGACAGAGCATGTTCCTTACTGAAAACTGCTTGGCGGGCATGGTATTCGGGAGGGATGGAGGACAGATCAGGGACCACAGGCGGGGTCTCAGGACTAGGCACAGAATGAGGGGTAGCTGACTGCAAGCAGCTAGCATGGCAATCAAGGCTCCAGCTGATTATCTTGCCTGACCTCCAGTCAATTTGGGGATTGTGTTGAGCCAGCCAAGGAAGACCCAGGACTACAGAAACTGATGGCGAGTCAATGATGTGAAAACTAAGCTCCTCCTGATGACTACCAGACAAAAGTAGCTGTACTGGCACAGTCTTATGAGTAATGTTAGCCAACAGTCTACCATCCAGTGCCCTGGCGTCTAACAGCTCCTCCGGATAAATGGAAGGCAGGTCTAACTGTTTAGCTACAGCGACTTCCAAAAAACACTCATCAGCGCCAGAATCAATAAGAGCAGAAAAATCAATAGACTGACCTTTCCATGACAAGGAGGCTTGAACTTGAGCTTGGGGTCGAAGAGAGAGAGGAAGGGAGGTGTAGCTCTACAGGATTCTCCCCCCTACTGGCGAGCCTGGTCATTTGACGGGCGATGGGGGCATGAGGCAAGAAAATGCCCCGTCCTCCCACAGTACAGGCAGCTGTTACTTTTAAAGCGACGCTGACACTCCTCTGGCTCAAGATGGAAACACCCCAGTTGCATAGGCTAAGGTGAGGGCACCCTCCTCGGCGAGTCTTGAACTGGGCCTCCCTCACTCTGGCGTGCACTGGCAACTGGAGCAGATGCTGACTGTGCCGGGGACGCAGTGAGTGGGCGCCGCTGCCTCTCTCTTCTCCGCTCATTTAGCTCATCTATACGGATGGTTAATGACACCAGATCTTCAAAATCAAAAGGCTCCGGATAGGAAACAAGTTCATCTTTTATGGTTTCATTTAACCCTTGACAGAAAACAGCTTGAAGTGATTCATTATTCCAGCCACTCTCAATGGACAGAGTTCGAAACTCAACCAAAGACTCAAGTAATCAGTGACACTACGCATACCTTGGCGTAAGGAGAGTAACCTTTTGAAGGCATCATGGCCATGAACAGGATGGTCGAAAACCCTCCTCATCTCATCAGTAAAGGCAGTGTAGGTAGTCAGGGCTGGAGACCGTTTCTCCCACATGGTTGTGGCCCACGCCAGGGCATTTCCATGAGGATGCCCCATCAGGTAAGCTATTCTCGACTGCTCGGTTGAGTAAGATTGAGGCTGTTGACTGAACACTAGATCACATTGCAATAGGAATGAACAACATATTCCAAAATCACCTTCATACCGGTCGGGGGAAGGGACCCATGGCTCCTTCGTGGGAACTGGAGCAGACACTGCAGGGGTTGGAGCTGGAAATCTACTCTCTCCACAAACCGTGTGAACTGATGTTCTGGCAGGGACTGAAGGCAGGAGCAGGGATTAAGTGCAGAGGAGGGGATGAGCTGATAGGAAACAGGTGAGCTTGATTGCAGGGCATGAACCAGCAGCAATGACAGAGTGCAGAGGGGAGGGGCAGGCAACACAGACACATGCTGTGGCCTGCTGAATAACAACTGTCACTCAGCCGGCCTCATGACAGGGGTGAATGTGTTCCATAAAAAAACAAGCATTTAGACCATTTTGCATAACGCAATAGAAAGTAAAGTAATTTTGCATATTTTTCAAAAAAACATTTTTTGAAGCATTATGCCAGTTGCTTAGCTAATAAACAGTATTGGGAACAGGTGTGGCTGTTCAAGCAAGATGCAGGCTTCCCCTTTTTTTTTCTGGGTGAATAGTCTGAGGACCAGAGGGATAGCCATGGCAAAATTACATTTAGAGGAAAGAAAATTATAGCCTTTGTAGTTTCTGTTTATGCACCAAATATTTGAGTAAGAAATATTTTAGACTACTGGCTGAAAGTACTCTGGATCTAACTGAATTTAAGGTTATTGTGGGAACTGATGTCAGTGCAGCATGGGATTATACATTTGACAGGTCCACGGCTACTGAAAGCAAGGCGCAAACTCTAGCCTTGGCTAAACTCCATGCTTGGGCTGATCATGCAGGCTTATACTTGATCTGAACAGTTGGATCCACCGACCACAGATTCTTTATTTTTTTCTGCAAGACATGTCTCACTTCCTCGTACTGGACTTATTTTTGCCCCTGTTGATCCTATTCTAGGAATAGCTGAAATAATTCCAATGACACTGCCAGACCATAAGGCTTAATTAACTGAAGGGTCACTGCATCCTGTGGTAAACAGAGCACTCAGATGGCAGTTTAACACTACCCTATTACAAGATTGAGCATATATAGCAGGATTGAATCTAAAGTGAATTTATAAACATCAATTCAGGTTTAATTGACGATTGTATAGGACGCTATCAAGGGATTTATTAGGAGTAACACAACTCTCTACTCATCTACCACAGGGAAACTGAGATCCACCAAACTGGAAAAATGAGAGGCTCAGTTTGCTGCATTGAATGCCTCATTACAGAACAACTTCAGTGATGGTGCAGCAGTACAAAAAAATGGTTGAGAAAGAAATTAATTCTATAATGAAATGGCATCCATAATTTCTCAAGACAAGCCACAATGTTATTTTAATAGTGCATGACCGAGCCATCTGTTGGCTCTGAGACTCAGATCCAATGAGCTTTTTGAAGACATTGTCTACATTAAATCAGAAGATGGATCTTAATGTACTGAACCAAAAAAGGTTAAAGCAACATTCCGTTCATTTAATGCTGATTTAAACACCTCTAAAATTACATTTAATGAAGCCAAATGTAATGAACTTTTATTTAAGATTCAGCTGCCAAAGCTTACTGAGCCTGAGGTTAAAACTCTGGATGAGCTGAATTCTCTGGGGGAGACAATACACCAGATGCGCAATGGTAGATTTTTGGGTTTTGACAGTGTACCTCTTAAGGTCTACTCTGCATCCTGGGAGAACATTATTTAATATGTTCCAACATGCCACTGAAAAGGGAGCCCACTCCAAAGACATCAATATGGCTATCATATCTTTGTTTTTATAGAATAACAAGGCCTCTGCAGAGTGCGTTGGTTACAGACCTCTTTTGTTACCAAACAC
This sequence comes from Acanthurus tractus, assembly GCA_029783725.1. Classification (NCBI taxonomy): domain Eukaryota; kingdom Metazoa; phylum Chordata; class Actinopteri; order Acanthuriformes; family Acanthuridae; genus Acanthurus; species Acanthurus tractus. The sequence continues at coordinate 4,731,522 of JAQNCA010000016.1, forward strand.
TAAATTGAAGATGTTTGCTAAAATAATTGCATGATGTTTACAGAGGTACATGACTGAATAGGCTCACTGCGATCTAACTGGTTTTATTGGAACCAGACTGGCTGCTGATAATGTAAGGGGACTGTTGTATATTATTGATAGGGCTGATAGTTTAAGTTCTCCTGCTGCCGTGTTGTCTGTGGATGCAGTGAAGGCGTTTAATTGGCACGAATGGCCTTACTTGTGGTTTGTGTTAGACGGGATTTGATTTGGTGCCACAGACATTTATTTGATCAAAGTGTTACATTCTAACCATGTGATGGTGTTAACAGGCAAGGTCTGTTCATCACCATTTAACATATGTAGGTCTTCTTGCTAGGGCTGTCCTTTGAATCCACTATAATTTCCCATTTTGTTAGAGTTGTTGGCTCAGGCAGTTCGCCAATCCTCACTGATCTCCCCAGTTTCAATGAATGGCATATATCACCATGTCATTATAAGCTGATGACGTATTGTTTGTTAGGAAGGCTCCACAGTTAATCACACATTTTACATATTTTTAACCAATGCTGTGCCATATCAGCTTTAAAACAAACTGGTCAACATCTGCTATCTTACCACTGAATGATGCAATGAAACATGCCACTCTGCCTCCCATAATCTTGATTGTAGTTCAGTTCAAGTATTAGGTGTTGCTGCAGACTGTGGAAAATAACTTTGGTGACGCCCTGAACAACATTTGCCTTCATTTAGTTGGATGGTCATCTCTGCTCAACTCTCTGCAAGCCAGAGTAACAATAATTAAGATGAACATCCTGCCCCAGATTATTTTCTTAGGTCTATGCTCTGACAATTATGGTATCCTGGTGAGAGCTTAAAGAGAGCTTAGTTCATTCAATTAAATTGAAAGATCTTTAGTTGTTCAATATAACTACTAATCATTAAAGTGTGTTTGGGTTGATTGTCTCTAACCGTGTATCTGTTTGGAGGGCTGCAGAAAAGATGTGTAAGAAAGACATGAAATGACACCTTTTCTTATATCAATGATATAAGATTGAACACTGACTCTGGAAAGGTGCCATTTCTAGTTTTATTGGATCTCAGCACCTTCCTTGGTAGAGTTTTTTTTTTTTTGGACAACCCTGATTTAAAAAAATTTAATAGCTTGTTTAAAACATTTTTTTAAATAATGGAATGATTTGACACTGTAGATCATAATATTATTGAGCAGGTTGGAAACTTGGGCAGGGCTCACGGAACAGTCCTAGAAGGGTTCAGGTCCTACTTGGAGGAGCAGAGTTATTTTGTGACTATTTAAAGTTATAAATTTGATCCAGTCGCTGTGACATATAAGGTCCCTCAAGGGTCAGTTCTTGACCCCTTTTGTTCAGCCTATATGTGCTACCTTTGGGTCAAGTTCTGCAGATCTTTAATATTGATTATCATAGTTATCCAGATGACACAATTATATCTAGCATTGTCCCCAGATGACTGCAGTCCAATAGAGTTGTTCTGTCAGTGGTTAGAAGAAATAAATAACTGAATGAACCAAAATATCTTTCAACTAAATCATGACAAAACTAAGGTAATTGTTTTTGGCAATAAAGAAAAGAGGACTGCCTTAAGTAAATACTTAGAGTCACTGTTTCTAAAAACCAAAGACCAAGTCCAAAACCTTGATGTGCTAATAGACTCAGAACTGACTTTCAGACTTTCATCACCAAAACAGCCCTCTACCAGCTTAAGAACATATCCAGAGTGAAGGGTTTCACATCCCAAACATACCAAGAGAAGCTCATCCATGCTTTCATCCCCAGTGGACTTAACTATTGTAATGGTCCTCTGACTTGCTTCAGAATGCTGAAGCTCTTGTTTTGACCAGAACAAAGAGATTAGAGCATATTACTCCAGTTCTAAAGTCTTTACACTGGCTCCCAGTTACCTTTAAAATAGACTTTAAAGTTCTACCACTGGTTTGCAAATCACTGAATGGTTTAGGTCCAGAATGCATGAATGAAATGTTAATTGAATAAAAACAACATGAACATGTGGTCTGGAGTTGCAGATATGCTAAAAAAAAATATTTTACCTGTGCTTGACCTCAAAAATGAGAGATTTTGGCTTCGTAACATAATTGTATCAATCTCATACTAGGGTTGGTCTTGGGAAGAGGGGTTTATGATTTCCTTTTTTGTTTTGTTGTTTTTCTTTTCTTCTGGATTCTTGTCTGTGTGTTGGTACTTTGTTTATTCAACAAATCTGTCTGTATGTTTTACGTTTGTTCAATGTAAAAAAACAATTGGTAATAACTGATTAAAGTGTGCATGGCTTATTTCAACAAAAATGATTAACCATATACTCCAGATCATCACAATGTTGTTTGATTTTTTTCAGAAATTTAACTCAAACTGTTGAATTGTTCTGAATTTTTCGAGTTTTACTTGCAGTCAAGCCAAAAAACAATGGTGGACTGCTAAGTTGCAATAAAGGCTGCCATCTGTGGAGTGTGACTGACAGAGAGGGCTTACATAAGAGAATGGAATGCTCTTAAAGGCCGTTTCTACATCAAATCTGAATTACAAGTTCAAATTCATCTTAAATCACACAGGCATTTTGACTGTTATCAGCATTTTAAGTGCAAATGAAAAAACAGCCCTAGCACATTTCATTGCTAAAGCTTTTAACAAACTGTGGAGTAAACCACCTCTTCTTAGTGGAGCAGGAAGTAAATCTTCTACTCTAGGAATATGAGTTTGCTGCTTCAATTCTGAAGATGTACAGTTGGCACATGAAAACAGTGTGGAAATGTTGCATGCTTTTTATATTCTTCTAAAAGTCCTTTTAAGTCGTAAATGGCTTTATTTTGGACTTGTATTTGGTCATGACGCAACCTTTTTTGCGAGGGGATTAAATGGAAGCATCACGATCTCATAAAAGACAACACAAGCACAGCATTGCAATGATGAGGAGGTTATCTCAGGACCACCGTAATAAACACAGTTAAAAAGAAATTTGCATTGCATGAAACTGTCAACATACATGCAAAAAATTCTCAGCACAATTGACTGATAAATTACAACGTCACTACCCTGAAATTTGGTTAATAACAAGATACAGACAACAACAACAAAAAAGAATGTTTAACAGTCTCTGACGCTTAAGCTTGGACATCTTGAGAAGTCCCAGCAGGAGACATTTGATTTGATTTTTATATGCATTTCACTAATATTTTTTCTGTTTGTTTGTAAGCAGTGTGTTCCCTGGTGATCATCTGCATCTATAAATTGGTTGGAACGATGCAGAGCAACAAAAGAAAGTGGGTCATGACATATAACATCCTTAACCTAAGCCTCTGCTCCATGAAAGTGTCTCTACAAAATAATACTGGCTCCCGCAGCACTTTAATCATGGTACCATAATATTAAGTCCACTGCATTTTGTTTTGTAATTTTATTGTCCTGCAATTAATAATAAGTAAACATAAAGGAGGAATTAAGGACAAGCCACATATACAAGACTTTTTACTACTACAATCCATTGTATGAATTGATAACACTTTCCATTAGATCCCTGCCTGTTAAACAGCCACATCTTTTAGTTCACGTCTCACTGAGTAGGCTCTCTATTATAAATGTCACCACCACCCATGACATCACTATCATATCAGTAGGGTTGTTATAAAAGTACTTACTATACTATATACTTAAAGACAGCACTGGTTAGAGCAAGAGTTAGTCCCAGAGCACTGTATGGTGTCTCTCCACTGTTCATAATGGATGTGTTGAAATGCAGAAAACTAGTTGTACTACACTGTATTGAATAAAATTGTGTCCGACAAATAGGTAATTCTTCTTAGATTTGACAAAGCTCCTCCTGATCCACAGAGGGGTCTATAAAACTGTTTTCACAGGATTACTTGAATTAGTATTGTACAATGAAATTCATAATTGGTGAAGTTCCCCTTCATAATAAAGCCCAACAATCAGTACTTAAGTTTGATCATTTCAGCCATAACACAAGGACAGGAAGAAGGTTTTTCTTAATTTTTTTAAACTACTTGGAGCATATTAGCAAGATACCCTCAATGGAAGAACATTTAGTTTCACAATTTAGCAAACTGTAGCAGCAACAAGGACAATAAATAAAGTAAAGTAAAGTACACAAGTTCACATGTACACAATTCACATTTCAGGAAAAAAACTGTCCAGTTTTTTCTTATATGTAAATTACATATTAAGAATAATATGCTCTTCCAATTAGAATCAGATGAAAAGTGTTTATTTGCTTTACTAAAACAACTAACTTTGGCAGGATATGTATAAATTTCAATAACAGAGCAGAAAGCTTTGTGCTATCACGATTACATGATTGTAACTCTCTCAGGTGAAACCTGGACAGCTGGGCCCACTAGCTCCAAGTGTAGGGACCGATACTGACTGCAGTCCAGGCCTCGGCGGATCTGGTGAAGCTTGCGGGCCACACAGGGGAGCAGCATCATCACCTTCCCTATTATAACGCACACTGGCAAGGCCAGAGCCACTACAAAGCTTGGGGGAAGGTAAAAACGGTAGGCTTCCTCCTCAAAGGCTCGTTTCCAGCCAAACAGTAGGCCATGGAAGGTAGCAATGAGCAGGGCAATGTAACCTAGAGTGGACTAGATGAAGACAGAAAGACTCATGATGGCAATTACATTAAAAACTCATGTGATCACACAACAAAGATAGCAAAGCAAGGGAGCCAGCTCATTGTAGTTGATCTGTGTACTTTGGAGTTTATATTAATGGTTTTTTAAAAAATGAAGCACTGCTCCCCAGAGGTACAAGAGAGCTGTGGTGACTGGTATATGTCAGTGCATGCTGGTGTTCTAAAAACAACTAGAAGTTAGAGTTTGGCTGTGGATTTGGCCCATTCACTAATAAAATCAGCCAGAATAGGCAGTGGCTTCAGTGCCATACAGCTAATAGAGGCAGTTAAGGTTCTTTAAATTGCTAAAGCCTAACTGCAGCAATTTGCACCACAAATTGTTCTCCCTTTTCTTTGAGCCATAACTTAGAACACATAGACACAACTTCTTAGAGTCTGTCTGACTTGCACTTTGCAGAAATATCATTATCCAAACTTTCCATAAATTTACTTAGAAATCAAAGAACAAGATTGTAGGTACATTACTTGCCTCAAAATTATCCTGTTTAGAAGTTTCCACTGTGTCAAAGTAATCTTTACTGGTGTTTGAAAATATGTGGTTTATGGTTTTACCTGTATGAAGCTGAACTCCCTCCAGTTAAGCATGCTGTTGACAGAGGGGATGGAGGTGACTGCCAAGAGTGACAGGAGCCCAAGGCTCATGATCCCAAAGGAAACGTACATCTCAACCCTCCACACCTCCTCCTCATTCCACGCATTTTCCATATTAGCATGAACCTGCCAACACATAGGATGCTCAAGTTGGATTTTACAACAATTACTATCTTTCACATCTTGTCAGATTAACCTGCAATGGGGGCCTTGGGCACAGGCTGCTCCTACAAAAATCTTGTGAGACACAGAGCCCTATTTATCTCATCTCGCAAGAGGGGGAGGGGAAA
>JAQNCA010000016.1:4737185-4751703 GCA_029783725.1 Acanthurus tractus
GATATTAATAATAATAATAATAATAATCATCATCATCATCATCATCATCATCATCATCATCATCATCATCATCATCATAAATAGAAATAACAATAAAAATAATTGCTCTGAGTATCAAGCAGAGCCACAGCTAAAGGCAAAGCTAGGATCAGCAATCCTGGCTGTGCCTTCAGCTGTGGGTATCTGCGAGACAAGAAAGCACAAAGACTCCAGGGAAGGTGGCAAGTTTAGGAAAAAACGAGAATTGAGCATGAATGCAGAACACATAGGGAGAGAGATGAAAAAGAGGAGCTCAGTGTGTCATGGAGTCCCCCAGCAGCCTAAGCCTATTTAGCAACATAACTAGGGGCTGGTCCAAAGCGAGCCTAAGCCAGCCCTAACTATAAGCTTTATCAAAAAGGAAGGTTTTAAGCCTACTCTTAAATGTGGGGAGGGTGTCTGCCTCCTGGACTGAAATTGGAGGATTAACTGAAGGCTCTGGCTGCCAATCTACTTTTATAGATTTTTGGAACCAACAGTAGGTCTGTGTCCTGAGACCCTAGTCGGATAGTAGGGTACTACGAGCTCTTTAAGACAAGATGGTGCCTGGTCGTTAAGTGCTTTGTAGGTAAGAAGAAGGATTTTGAATTCTATTCTTGATTTTACTGGCAGTCAGTGCAGAGAAGCTAATACTTGAGTAATACGATTTTTTATCCCAGTTCTTGTCAGTACACGTGCAGCGGCATTTTGGATCAATTGCAGACTCTTCAAAGACTTTATGGTGCAGCCCGATGGTAAGGAGTTGCAGTAGTCTAGTCTGGAAGTAACAAATGCATGGACTAATTTTTCTGCATCTTTTGATGATAGGATATGCCTAATATTTGCTTTGTCACGGAGATGAAAGAAGGCAGTCCTTGAGATTTGTCTAATCTGAGAGTTAAAGGACATACCCTGATCGAAAATAACCCCCAGATTTCTAACAGTGGTAATGGAGGCTAAGGCAAAACCCTCTAGAGTAGCTATATTATGGGATAGTCTGATCCAATGTTGTTTAGGGCCAAGTACTATAACTTCGGTCTTTTCTGAGTTAAGTAATAGAAAACTACAGGTCATCCAGGTCTTAACATCCTTAAGACAGGCTTGAAGTTTAGCTATTGATTTGTTTCCTCTGGCTTTATTGATAGATGTAATTGGCAATCATTTGCATAAGAGTGAAAGTTAACTGAGTGCTTTCTAATAATATTACCTAGGGAAAGCATATACACGGTGAACAGAATTGGCCCAAGCACTGAGCCTTGTGGAACACCGTGACTAATTTTGCTGTATACAGAAGACTCGTCATTAACATGAACAAACTGAAAGTGATCCGATAAGTAAGACTTAAACCATCTTAATGCTGTTCCTTTAATGCCAATTGAATGTTGCAGTCTCTGCAGAAGAATATGGTGGTCAATTAAGGTTCTAAAAAAGTTTTAAGCACTCCAAGGACAGACTCAATTGTCACAAACATCTTCTTCATCCAAGGTTAGAGGTGCCAACAGTCAACATTATCGAGCTGTGGCATCAACCCTCTGCTAACGTAATGACACAAACCCATCCAGCATTTCTTATCTATTACTACACAAGCACTTTAACCCAGCACCTTGCTAGTGCTTTTCTTATGGAGATGATGCCATTTAGACATGGACACTTAGGGCCGTTTTAGCTCAAATCAGGCTCTGAAGAAATTACCAGGTTGTGTTGGAGGGCAAGCCTATTTAAAATCTTTATACTCTGACATGCAGGCTTGCTCAGCTCTGCTTACGAGCACACAAAGACTTTTTTTTCAAATATTAACCCACATTAATCTCATCAAGATAGCCTCCCTTAGTTATAAAGGTTGGAGCAAGTTAAAGTTAGATAATGATTCTAAGCTGAACATGTCAACTACCTACAGTATCCATTGGCTTGAATGTTTTTCCCAACCATTTTTACCAAGTGACTCACCTATCAAGATGTGTTTTCAGGTTGCAAAAGAAAATCTGATGTGGTTGAGGTCTTTTATTTTAATACCACAGGTGCTGCATTTAGTGATTCTTTCGTTTGGGCCTGGTATGAAGTTTTAAGTCAAAGGTTAGGACAAGAAACAGCAGCTGCAGGTATGCTCACCCAAGGGGTGTGCACCATAGTAATGAGTGAGTAAATTTCATCAAGCTTGTCAAACATATAAGTTAGACTTGAATACAATTCAAAAACTTAAGCTCCCATCATTTCCCAATGCATTTGAGTCTGTTGGATGATACAACTGTTAACTCTTACAACCTTATAAGATGACAAGACACAAGGAAGCTTTGTCCTGGTGATCTTAAAAAGTTTAGATAGGTGTATTTTTGCTGAAGGTTGGACTTTTCCTCTGCTGCCAGTTCTTATGCTAGGCTAGCCAAAAATTTCTGTATTTAAAGTACATAAATTGTCATGCTTAACAAATATCAAAATAAATGCTATGTGTGATTAGAGCACATATTTCTTTAAGTGTTGACCAATTTGTTTAACTCTGGTGAAATATACCTGTTTTTTATGAATGTAAGGTCAATTTTTTTGAGTGTCAGTGTGAACATGTTGTCAGAGCCCTGCATCCCACTAACCTGCTGGTAGGCTGTGTTGAGCAACAGGTACCTCTCAGACCTTCTCATGGGCAGACAGAGGCTGTAGAGAACATGGACAGCAGCCAAAAAGAAGCTGAGGAGGCCAAGCTGTTTCCGGCTCTGAAGCCAGCCCTCCAGCCAGTGTGGGAAATGTCGGTACTTGGTACCATAGTAAAGTTGGTAGGCAGCTGCTAGCTGGCCTGCCAGGTACACCAGGGCCAAGAGTGTGATAGCAACAGTGGGAAGTGTTCGGTTTACCATCTCTATGGGAATCTTGTAGAAGTCACTCTGCTTGTATTTCACATATGGGTGGATGATGTCTCGCACAAAAGAGTAGGCAAAAAAGAAGATGGAGAGGGCTACAGCAGCCAGGACAGGACCCTTCCAGCCAGGAAATAACTGTATGGGCATGTTTTCAATGTCCCGGGAGGAAGACAGGGTGCCCATATCCACTGGCTGGAAGTTCAGATGGCGTGCTAGTTCCATAATCTGTTGTCTGGCCTCCACTGAGTCACTGCAAATGAACACCTACACAAAGCCAGGATTACAGAAAGAGGAACTGGTTAGAGGTCCAGTGAAGACAACCAGGGAGAACTGACCAGAGAGGGGAAGGTACAGGACATACAGTATAATACATACTTCTGTATGCCATTAAAATGTCACCCAGTGCAACAGGGCTTCATGAACACACAATAAGTCTGAAATGTACAATCCTGTTACTAGAAATACTAACACACCAAGTATGGTATAATCTGCCAATGAAAGGAGTTTTCAACAACAAATGTAATGTATTTCCCACAATCAAATACTGTAATTAGCTATTTTAGTAAATCGCTCAGTTTTTCAGACACATACATTATGTCAAAGAGTACAAGTTCAAAACAGAACTCAAATACAAAAAACACAAGATGACAGGTTGAGAAAACAAAAAGTGACCTTTAATAACAAAGTTGGTAATTCAGTACAAAAAAATGTTTGTTGGTTGGACCTAGACTCAGAATTACACAGGACATTGGCCAGGACCCCTGACTCAGAAACAGACAGTATGTTGGTCAGGGCAGTGGGCAGCAGAGTTTATGAGTGCTAGGGAGTGGAGGCTTTGGTTTGCTAGGCATGAAGACTACCACATGTAATGTTCTTAGCATGCGGGTGACCTTGACAAAGAATGAAAACCAATGTTATGTTTGATTGTTAGGTAATTCTGAAATTATGTTGCTCATTCAGTTAAAACTCATTTTATTTATGCTGCCCAAAGTAACACTCGCTGCAATTTTCTTGATAATCATTTCAGGATTTATTCCCTAACTTGTGAGTGCCTCACATATGTACAAGTTTGTCCTGTATGTAAAAGCTTGAAGGGGTTTTTCATATAAAACATGCCCAAACTGTAACAGTGTAACATTTCAGAGAGTAAGCAAGGCAGTTGCATAACCTGTCACATACTGTAAGTGAACATTCTCTATCGTATGGAGACTCTCTCTCCACTCCGTTACATATCCCATATGTATGGGGCTCTGTAAGACACATTACAAATGGCAGCACCAGCCTCATAACAAAGGCTGAACTGTGTAACCTTTGAGTTAGACAAGCTGCCACCAAGAGTGTGCATTCAAAGAACCACCAGTGTGAATGTTTATGAACTATATACAAATCAACATTCACACTATATACACACTCCTTGGCCAACAGTACCTCAGGACTTGCTGTCTCCCAGAAGCCAAGGTTTACATCACCTGCAAGACGTGAGTGCTTGACTGGAGGGCTGGAGAGGATACTATGACCAGCCACACCAGGCAGGCAGACAAAAAAAAAAATATATATTATTACTTCTGTGAACCACCTGTTCACTGAAGGATATGCTTGCAGTCACATTAATCTGGTAAAATTAGGCAAATGTAGAGGGGACTGACCAGGTAGCAGCAGTAAAGATCTCATTTAGAGATGCGTCATACTACAAAACTTGGAACATGGCCATGCCCAAGGTAGAGGTACATCCAAGGGGTAAGGTGTACCTGTGCCCACATATGCCTGCTGGATGGCTTCAACAATTTAGCGGGAAAATGGGGCCTACAACAGCAGCTGAGGTGCATGCTCAGGTTTATAACAGACAAATAACTGATCTATCTTTCCATAAGCCCATGTCCAGTGTACACACACTTCTAGTGCACTGACCCGGCAGACCAGAGAGCGTTTGCGTAGCTCATTCTCAGCCTGCTCAAAGTAAAGGGACCTGCTGATTCAGCTGAGAGTCTGACAGGACTATGAGGAGGAATGTTGGATTTGGCTGCAGGACAACCACTGCCCCCTCTGGCAGTAAACTCCACATCTGATAGGAAAGGCATAAGAAATGGTGCAGGCTGTGCCTCCCAAGCCTCATCAAAGTATTACGGTGCGGCTGCCTGGCCTACTGTATCATCTACCCTCAAAGCCTGGAAAACCCTACCCATACCACATTTAACACAGTTATGGCCTTGACGTGACATCTTGCCAAATCTCGCGAGAAGTTAATCTCCCTGGCAAGAGTGAAACCGGAATTGCCAGTCTGCTGCACACACAGCTGCCACTGATGATGGTTTTCACAAAAGCCCAAACATTACTCAGATTGTGGAGTATGGGATTTACCCAAGAGGTAAATCTGATTCTTTCTTTTACACTTGTAAGTAGCAAAGACTGTCTCCTCCAACTACCTTTAAAACAAAATATATACACATGAACACCAACCTGCTCTCATCGAATCAAAATTATCTGTGTCAGTATGGTGCTCATGTGCCTTTGTATTGTCATTAGCCACCCAACAGATGGATTGTCTTAAAGCTAATTATTCATAACAACACCTGACCCTGTGGGTCACCCCATACATATGGAATATGTAACAGAGTGGAAAGAAAGTCTTGATACGATAGAAAACATCAAGATTTTTAACAACATCTAAACAAAATAAACAATCATAAAAACACTTTGGAGCATTAATAGAAGAAAAAGATGAAAAAAATAAAATGAGAAGCAAAGCAAAACAAGTTGACATTTAATTAGTAATAAATTAGAAATTTGGTCATATTTTTCTAGCATTATTCCAATTTTTAATCTTGTGAAGCAAAGAGTACAGCACTCTAAATTCAGTTACAAAACATAGGCAGGAGGGCTCACTGCATTTCCATTTGCTACAATGAAATTAGTATTTATCCACCTGGATAACTAAATTATTAATATAACTGGCTTAAGTTATTCACAAAAGAGAGAGCGTGAGAAATACTGAGTAATGGTACTTTGTTAATATTTCATGATAGCCAATTTCATAATTTCAGTCCAAAATCTTTTTAAAATATTAAATAAGAACATATGGCACAGGGTTTCAACTGAATTATTACAAAATGAACATTGATCAACTTAAAAATTCATCAAATTAAAATCTTTTCTAAGAAATTCTGCAACTGGATGGATCTTAATAATTATTCTAAAATTTGTCTTTTTTGACTTTAGGGGGTACTGGTTATTTAAAAAATTCTGAATGAGCTTTGATCACCATAGACTTACATAACTTATTAAATGGATTTTTGAATAAAGCTCTGTTATTGTTATGATAAAAAAATACTTTTAGAGCAGCACATTTGTTTCTTATTACAACTGTCAACAAATAGACAACAATTATGTGTTTTAAATTAGACAGAGCTGCTGTAACATAGGAGAACACTTGAATATTTTTTATTTTTTCTGTTAAAGGAGTATTGTTTATAAGAAAGGCAAGTAACTGAGCTGTTAAAACAGATAATTTAGGGGGAATAGGGACAACCTTGCTAAATACCCTACAGCACTTTAAATCTGGAAGTTAATCCAGGGTTAAGGGCTACTGAGCTGTAATTATCATTGTAGAAAATTCTAATTATCTAACAAAATTTTCACCAAAACCCAAAAAGTCAAAGGCTTAACTCAAAATATGTGTTCTAAAGTGAAATAAAGAATTAAAGGAACAGTACCTTAAATATTACTTTTAATAAAGTCACCACAATCAAGCATATCAATTGTGAGCCTAATATAATTATGATTGTTTCTGCCCTGAATAACAGCTGACTGACTTTCATCAGTCATGACCATTATTGCCTTATTTAAATAGTTTGCATAAACATTTGCTAATATTATGTGTTACTAAATAATAAGCTAATGCAAAAGAAGTAAGTTTTTTAAGTTGAAAATTGTGTAATAAGCCCTTGTTTCAATGTGGGAGAAAGATTTCCTGTTGAAATACATTCTAAGAGGGCCTCATAAAACATCTCTCTGATGTTATTTTAAAGAAACTTAAAAAAATCTCTTGTTAATTCATCTAATCCAGGTGATTTTCCCGAAAACATCCGTAAGATAACTTTTTCTAGTTCTTCAATTCTGAGCTCTTCCTCCATATTTTGTTTGAAATCAATGTTTATGGTCTTAATAAAACATCTTTTTTTAATAAAGACACTGCATTTTCCTCTGAACAATTGGATTTATATTGGTTGCTCGAAAAGTCTTTAATCTCTTTATTTACTTGGTCTTGATCATCAGCAGTTGTCTCATCCATTATCAACTTCTAAATTTTCTCTTATTTCTGTCTTTGTTTTTCTGGGCTAAAAAGAGGTACTTTTTTCCTCTCCTTCAATCAAATAGGCTCCTGAGTGTACAAATGCACCCCAGGTTTAATCCAGATACTTACTGTCAAGTTCACATTGTAACTTATCAACCCTTGAGTGTTTAAAGAAAAAAAGACAACAAATTTGTAGGCTAGGTAACCTTTAAGGAAAGTGCAGGAATTCGAAGATGTACAGGAATCAGAAGTTTAGTCCTTAACAAACAAATAAAAGGCAATTAATCTTCAACAAAAAGGGTGGAAAACACTGGAGAGATTTAGAATTTGTACATTTTTGCTTGGATGCTTGAACTAATTTAGGGTCTACACATCGGTTGTCAATCAGCATGGATGCTTCCTTCGAAAAGGCTCTTAGTCCCCTCCTTCTGGGTTCCTGGACCACTGGCCACAGTTTAGTGCAAACCTCCAGACTTCCTTGGAAAAATTCTCCTTGAACTGAATATATATCTTGCTGCAGACCCTCTCTCAACCTCATCCAGACCTCTTCTTGCACTGTTCACATCCTGAACTGAATGATGATTGACCTCTGAGAGCTGTTTGAAGTAGCGGTGGTGACTTTCTTACCTAGGCACTGAACAGTATCCACAGTCTGATGCAATCTTTTTTACTGACATGAGGACAACTCTTGTTAGTATTCCAATGATGATTTTGTTCATATACCCCCCTCTTTTGCAGGTAGACCATTCAGTCTTAAATTCCACCTCCATTTGTAATGGGCTTGTTAAGCATGCCATTCTTAACTAGTTGTTTTCTTGGAGCTCCATTACTTTTTCTGTATCCTGTCAATTTCAAGTTAGTTCTCTTTAATTGCCACTGTGTTCTCTTCAATCTTTTCTTACACCTTTTTAAAAGTACAGTCTGGGCACCCATCTTTTTGGTCAAAACTTGTACAGCCTAATTTATCACATCTAACACAACTTCATCCTTTTGTTTATGACCACTTTTCTTTTGTTTTTGTTCTGGTGAGGACTTTTCATAGGAGTGTGGTTCAGATTAATTCTTTGCTTGTGTAGTATTTTCATCTACCTAAATGCATAAAATATCATCATTGCAAACCACCTGGAGGGTGGTAAAGTCATAATCGTAGTCAGACAGCATGTTGGCATCCACACAGTTAAAATTCTCTCTAAAAGCAAAAAGCAGTGATGTTTATCTAAAATAGCACAACAAGTATCAGTTTGGCTTTATCTTTGTTCACAATATTGCTGCTTGCACAAAAAAGGGAAAGAAAAAACTTTTTCATTGGAGCCTGTAATATGCTGCTGCTCACTTCACCAGCTTGGATCCTTGATTCATTAATTTCAGAGGGCTGACAATTGCATATCTTGCTGCTCTTTTAATCCTTTAATCCTATCCTTAAGATAACTAGCTTACTGGTTCATCAAAGCCAGGCTACCATTATTTCACAGGTCAGCTCTTTAACAAAAAAAAGTATATTAAGATATGAGCTGTCTGCAGTTACACTTTCTCTTTATAGTCTTTATCAACATTTATGCTGCAGAATGTTCACCTGTCTGACTGACTAAACCAATCTTGCCAGACAGAAATTAGCAAAAGTTTGTATTTATAGATCACAACTTTTGCATTGGAAGTGGCATATGTTCCTTTCAGGTCCTATTTTGTGCGTATGTAATGGTTAAAAATGAGACCCCTGACCAATCAGCATATTTTAGGAGGAAAGAGGTGGTAGCTATAGGCAAAGGTTTAGTTTTGATGACAGTTAGAAGTCACTGCAAGTTTGCAAATGATGGCAGCTGCCAAAGAAGTTGGTGTGAATGCTACAATCGCTGCAGTATTATCAGAACTGGACTACATTTCCTCATTTAAAGAGGAGCAAAGGACAGCATTCAAAGCTTTTCTTTATGGAAAATATGCTCTTGTTTTCCCCTCTGTGGTTTTGCCAAGAATCATGAAGATAACAGACAGATCGCTCATCTAGTTACCTCCCAACTTATTTTTTTAAATGACCAGCCCCTTCCAAACACTGTCTATGGGCCATTTCCCAGATGGACATGTGAAATATATCCCATGGACATGTGAAAATATTTATCCAGCATGTCAGGTTAGAGCTGATCCAGGGTATGTATAAAACTCAGATTTTAAGAATGAGAGAAAGAAATTTTAAGTATACAGACATCTTCAACTGAAGAGATAACAATTCTTTTTAACTATAACAACATTTATTATTGTATGTCATCTTGATATATGAAATGTCCTGAAATGTAACCACACATCTCTACAAAAAAAAGTTTTCATTTTTAAGTTTTAAGTAACCTAACAGTACCTGGGCTGTCTTAGTGACAGAACAAACAACACCATTTGTTTGTGAGGGACCTTGAAAGCTGTTGAAGTACCTAGAAAAAGACTATTTAATTTTTTTTTTAGATTAGTATGTTTGGTTGTACCTGTGTGCTGGCATCCTTTGGGCAGCTCTGCTGCATGGCCCAGGCAGAGATGACATTGAAGCCTTTGACCACGATGGAATCTGGCAGCAGTGAAGCCAAATATTCAGCATTAGACTCTGGATACTGGTTTACTCTCCTGTTGTTACTCACATCCACTAAGATCTTGCCTGCATGACAAAAAGACAAACATTCTTCTACTGTAATCAAATATATTAAATACATACTAAAAGTCTGGCCCCTCAGCTAAAACTATAGTGGCGCAGTAGGTCTCTGTAGGCTGTTTGGTGATAACTTTACAACACTGCTCATGTCTAAGTTGCTTTAGTACAGTCTTTTTAATAAAGTGATTATGATTTTATTTCTTTTTGAGTCTAGATCAAAGTTCAAAACATATACATGCTACTGTATACTTTGGAATGTAATATTTGCATTTTATACTTCTAATGTTTTACAATGTCTCAAGAGCAGTATAATGAAATGTACAATATTTTGAAAGGTATCCAAATACAACACTCGCCTAAATCACCAACAATAATTCCTCCTGTCCCCACTGCTCATGGAAACAGCTGGTTGTAGTACATCTTAAACTTTAAACTGAGGATAATTTAATGCTTCAAAAGTTTAATTCAGACAAATTATACGTGTTCTCCAAATGTACACTCTTTTTTAAGTCACTGCCTCTTTGTGTTCCTATCTCTCTAATGCAGCTCAGTAACAAAGCACTGGGTTTGGAAAAAATTAAGAAATTTTTCTTTAGCCTTGAAGATCATTACTATTTTGTTTCTGCTGAGGCCTCATAATATCTTCAGCTCAACATTGTGATGGTTTCTTTTGTTTGTTTTAGCAGAAAACAGAGAATGTGTTTTTTTGGCATTATAATAAAACATAATATTTGATGACCAGTGTGAGCAGGCAGAATGATTACAGTAACCAAAAATATTCCAATGTATGTATGACATGTAAATCAGGTGTTAAAACTCAGAGCCCTTGTTTTTATATGGAGCAAATCCATCAAAGTGTAGGCTATGCTTTAGTTCATCAAGAAGCCTTTTAGCTAGTCTATGGCTAGCCTCTTTTTTAAAAAGACTACTGCACACTTTTTACCCTTTACACACACATGCTTGTCTGCTTTCCTGTAGTTAGCCGCTGCCTTTCTGTTTTATTGCAAAGATTAGTTTAAAGAATATTATGACAATCTTTTTGCTTAAAAATAAACAAACTGTTTTGAGTGTGTATGTGTGGTGTTGTTTACCTTCCAGTAGATGCTTAAGGTCCCACAGGGTAGAGTAGTGCTCACGGCGGATTGCCAGGAACATAATATTGGCCTTCCCCACAGCATCTTCGTGGTGTGTCACATCCACCACATGGGGAAATGACTGGGCTGCCTGTTTAGGATGACGGCTACCCACTACAACATGGAAGCCACAGCGCAGCAATCGTATGGTCAGGCACTTGGAGAAGTCACCCGAGCCTAGGATGGCCACTGTGTGCTGGGCAGGCAGACAGGGAGTCCCTGCAGCTCCAACTCCGTTCTTGATACCATTATGTGTGAAATAGCCCTGGGTGTGATGGAGATGGTGGGAGGAGGAGGGTGTGAGGAACACAGGCCTCCTGCCACTGTCCATCATTGGGAAGGAGTCCATCCTTCCTTTCTGTCACTTCTTCTTCTGTGGTTTTCTGCTTAGGATAATTTCAGTGGGTCTAGGGAATATTAGAGGAAAGGAAAAGTGTAGTAGAATGAAAGCACAAATGAACAGGTTTTCTTGAGAATTTATTCTTGTTATCCTTAATGTGGTCACAGGCAGAATATGCATCAAGTTGGGAGTTCCTCTGGGGGTAGAACAACAAAAAGCTCTTTACTATAAGCATTACAGATGTTCAAAGTTTATTTCATTAATACATTTATACTTCAATGATAAGTTTAGTGTTTATTTTAGAAACAGCTGTAATCTCACTGCACGGTTTACTAAGAAGGAGCTTCATATACTTTTAAAAGTAAAATGCAGGCACCATCTGGTAAGTCACTGCTCAATACAAGTTGTATGTAATGGCAGTTGTTTATATTGAATCAATGAAATCAAGCTAAGAATAGGCATATTGAAGTTGCCAGGTTATGGCTGATTCTACTGATCTTTAGTTTCTCACATTTACTCCCACAAAATGAATTCTATGACTACTTCAGGATTTTGGACCAAAACTCATGATAAATATATTAACAACGCCTTTGCATTTACAGACATGGGCTATTATCAGACCATTTATAATGAAAAATAACAAAAACACAACCTCAGTAATTATTTCGATAGATATATCTTAATAATTTTTTTAAGGCTTCTGGGAACCTAAATCACCAAAAACTTTCTTCATGTCCAATTTAGGTTTCGATGTGAATAATAACTGGGGTGGCTGTAGCTCAGAAGATAGAACAGGCTGTCTACTAATCCCCGGCTTCTACAGGCTTTAAGTTTCTTTGGGCAAGATTCTGAACCCCATACTGCTCCTGTGGCTATGCCAGTGGCATGTAAATCTGTGTATATGAGAGCAGGTCAGCACTTTGTAGAGAAGCCACCTAACACAAGTACACGTAGCCATTCAGTCTTGTTTTCTGACTCCCAAATGGGTTTGCTATAATTGCCACAAGTTGATGTCAGAAGTGGGATCTTGAGAGTGATTTTGTCGACCGCCTGAGGACAACCATAGGCTGATCAGCCTGAACCAAAAAAAAAAAAAAAAACCTTTGGCGTTTGATTGATTAAGATAACGTTTATAAATGCATGCTCATTGCTTGCATATTCTAGGGTGCTGCTGATGTTGAAATTTCCTGGAACAACTTGTGAATTTCTGCCAAGAGTTCAGACCCAACACAAGCAGTTCAGCTTACTGCCCCTGAACACCAAAACAGGAACCTCCATCATTGATGGACACAATGGTGTGGAAGAGGCAGAGGCCAAAATGGGGCGCCTGTAGTGGGCCTAGACGTGTGCTACAAATGTGGCCAAGAGGACAGTGGACCTGTAAATGCAAACACAAGTCCGACTGACAGATGGAGCAGGCGGAGGACAGGAAGGGGTTTCAGCCTATTGCCACTGTGACAGAGAACAGCAGTGACACACATATGTAGAATACCTATGAGCTACTGCAAGAGGTAATGAATGCAATTGAATTCATTGAGAAGAAAGTCAATGTATGGCAAGGCACATACGTTAAGTATCACACTGAAGCTTATCAGCATTTATCACATTACACACCGATAACAAGGAATAAAAAATAACGTTTCTTGTTGATTCAAGGTGCTATAAACTCTGTTATCAGGACACATGAGCTTTCTCCCCCTCCTAAAATGAGTGGACGTCATGTTTATTCTGTGGGAGCATCAGGCACCACGGGAAGAGAAAATTTTACTGCTCAACTCCTTTGTAAGGATTCTGATAATGTTAGCATTAAACACTCATTCCTGCTTTCTGAGCACTGCCCAATTAATCTATTGGGAAGAGACCTCATGATCACTTTAGGAATCTCCATTCTGTCCATGGCGGAGGGATTAAAAATAGTACAAACAGACACAATAATGACTCAAATGGTAAAACTGAACCCCTCATTACTGTATATTTGTCAATGGTGCTTGGCCGATCCAATAGTAAGTCACTCATTGCTCGAGGAGATAAAGAACATAATGTCTGCTCCTGATTCCAGATTCATGTCATCACCTAATTAACAATGTGCATCACATATCTCTGAAGGTGTCAACATGATTTGTAACACTAAATGGCACCAAGACATGGCTGCAGACTTTGACAGACAACAAATATTGAACATTTACTGGGATGCAAACAAATGCGCTGCAGGCGTGACATACACTGATAAATAAATGTATCTCTTTCATATTTTTAACTCAGTCCCACATATTCTTTTAACTAAAATGACCAAGAGAAGATGGAGGCTTTTGTTAAAAATTGTACCCAGGCTGACTGGACTATGACAAATGTTAAAGTTGTCCACTTCTGTGCGTGACTGCAATCATACAAAAAAGATTGTTTTTCCACTGATCTATACAGCAGGGGCAGCGTAATAGTAGTTCTTAATGATTCAGACAAACTAACCACTTTATTTACAAGCATGTTGAAGAAGCACAAACACACCCACTACTAAGTCAATTCCAGCGATTCAGTGGGCTAAAAGAAAATATGATATGTGGTTAGTAAAGAATGCAGAGCTGGTTGTTATGACACCTAAATCTGCAGGAAGCCATAGATGGTATCATACCAGTGCTTGAGGCACTAAAACAAGCAGGTGTGATAATCCCTCGTCAAAGCCCTGTTCGAACTCCTATCCTGCCTACAAAAAAAAATTAGGGATACAGGCCAACCAAAGGAATGGCGTTTTGTTCAAGTTTTACAAGCTATAAGCAAAGCACTTTGGCCAAGGGCTCCAATTGTTCCAAACCCTTAGACTATTCTTGCACAAATTCCACCCTCTGCAAAATGGATCACTGTCTTACTAATGGATTTTTCAGTGTCCAAGTACACCCAGACAGTTGATACTGGTTTGCATTCACATTCAAAAAGAAAAAAAATCGACCTTCACGCGACTATGCAAGGGTTATTGTTAATCCCCTACTATCTACAACAGTGTAATAGAGTCTCTTCCTCTCTTGAACTTATACCAGGTTGAGCCCTGTTGCAATACTTTGATGATCTTCTCCTTTGTGCTCCTACCAAAGAACAATGCAAGACGGATACAGTCAAATTACTCAAACATGTAGCTCAGGAGGGTCACAAGATTCTTTGATAGCTGTCCAATCACAAGCTACTTCAGATGACATCTCTGGTTTGACGAAAAGTGGCTGTCATAAAGATGACAGCATGTGGTATGGACCTGATGGTAAACCCTGC
>JAQNCA010000016.1:4760790-4774053 GCA_029783725.1 Acanthurus tractus
AATCCCCAGCAACAATAATAACAGCATCAGGCTGTTTTGCCATGTGACTGCTGATGACCTCATACAATTCCTGGAGTACATTTTTTGAAATTGCATCCGGTGGAATGTAGACAGCAGCAACAAACACACTGGTGAATTCTCTGGGCAGGTAATATGGCCGACATCTCAGCAGTGAAAACTCGACATCAGGTGAACATTTTCCAGCCACTCTGACTGCACCTGTGCAGGAACAGGCTCCACCCATCCAGTGCTAAAGCCTCATCCAGTATGTTGTTACAGAGCCATGTCTCTGTAAAGATGAGAGCTCCACAGTTTCTGGTTTCACTTTTCTGAGTCAGCTTGAGTCAGCTTATGTTTGTTTGTCTAATTTTATAGTCCAGCGACCAGACATTTGCCAGGACTTGGCTGGGTAGTGAAACAGCCTTGGATCCAAGCCTTCTTAGCTTAAGTCTTGTCCTGGCTTTTTTCCCTCTCGTCCTGGGTTGATTACACCGCTTGCGATGACGTCTCGTCCGAATGTGTTGATTGTTGGATCTTGAGATGCCAAGAACAGAGATCATCTCAAGGTCCGCTGCACTTAATCCAATCATTGCTCTTCCTCTTCTGATGTTGACAAGTGTATTACTGTCATAAGTAATACAATTCTCAGTAATTAAAATGAGAGAATCGCTTCTTTTTTGTTTTGTTTTGTTCTGCTAAAGTTGAGGGAGCCACCAGCTGCTGCACGTATATGTGCCGTCATTGCTATGGTAAAAAAAATTGTAGATATCAATGTCTGAAGTTTTTGCCTCCAGCCCATTACAATTTGGATGAATGAAATTCAGCTTATTCTGAAGAGAATAATTTTAGAAATTTTTAGAAAATAATTTTCTATAGGAATTTATCAAGCACATCTTGAGAAATGGTGTACCCTTACTCTGGATAATTTATAGAACCGTTTGATATTCTACCATAACCAGGTAGTGATATTTCAGCCCTACTTTATTATTATTGGAGGCATATTTTTTCAGATGGCAGTGAGACATGAAAAAAAACAGTCAAGTCAGAGTACCTGGCCACTACAGCAACTTCATGAGAATAGTTTGGTGCTTGCAGCAAATATTAAGACAGTTTCTTTTTCTTTTTCATTTTTTTGTGGACAGTGCTGTGTTTTTCCCGCTTTTCAGACTCCTCTGTGCTGGCAATATTGCTGCTTTGCTGAACTGCCCTTAATAAAATGAATGAATGAGTTTACTGGGACTTTCTTGCTGTTGACATTTCACAATGTAGCTTTTTAAAGCTGTAAGCCAAAAGGCAAACAAATTCCATTCACTTCTCTTTTGTTGAGTTGAAGGCAGAAACCTCAGAGACACATATCCTAAAACCTGGGGCTAGATGTATGAAGAATATGTGTGCACATTAACACATATAGGTTTTTTTTCTCATAAATTCCCAAACCCCAACCCTATTCCCAGGAGTTTTCTTAGACTGTCGTGTAGTTGTTGGCGACAGCTATGCCAAAGAAAAGGCTACTCTTTGCTTAACTAGAGACTGATGACATGCCTCCAGATTTCGTCGTTGAAACTAGGTAAAGACAATAACAGAGTTTAAAATAACTCTTGCATTGCTGAACTAAACCTTGAGGGCCCTATCGTACACTGTGCGCCGCTCGCCAGCGGCGCATTGGGCGTGGAAAATTTAAAATTTATTCAGGGGAGTTTCCAGGTCAACCTTTGCCACCTTGATCCAGGAGCAGCAGAGGAATCCTGCTCAGCCCAATGCACCACTGGTGCACAGCTGGTAGTCTAATCAGCTGTGTAGAATCATCTCATCAATTCAAAGGTGTTTCATGGGTGTTTCTCTGGCCAAAAATGAACCAATGAAAGAATCTGCTTTCATTCCATTTAAAGACTGGTCTCACCGTGTGCCAGTGGCGCAGGCGTATTGGTATTGTACACCCAGCGCAAACACGGCTGAACTACAAGGAGTTATTTATTTATTTATTCATTCATTCATTTGTTCGTTTGTTTGTTCAGCTGGACGGGGACAATGCTCAATGAATGTATTGTGTCAGACAGCTCTCAGCTGATTCCCCCTTATGACAAATCATTTAGAAAGTAGAAATTTCCATATTTAATCATTTCTTCATTATTTCTACAATATATTTTTGCCTGCGCAGGCAAACACGCACACATGCAGGCACGCGCTGTCAGCAACCAATCTGATAAAGACGATCGGACAGTTGAGATCCTGCCCTGTCGTGATAGAGATTAGAGATTAATTAGAAATTAGAGATAGAGGTTTATTTGGCATTATGAATACAGTCATTCCTAATTTTAAATTTAACTTGTGTGTCTTTGTGGAGGGGGGGGTTGCATGAATGAAAGGGGTGTGAGCGTCCCAGCCAAACACTCCCATAGGCACTCTGTTTACTGCAAACTTCATATTTTGTGATCAAAAATATTATCAAAGGACATTTTACTAACTTTGCTAAATGTGTCCAAAGCACACTTAAATATTTTACACTGCTGAGAGGGAAAAACAGAAAAGAAAGGTGTGTTTGATTGTGGAGAAGTGTGTGAGCACGTTGCCCATCTGCGCCCTATCTTACCGTCCAGGCTGTTTTTACATTTGCGCCTCAGTATAGACCAGGTTTTAGCTGATATAAACTCCTTGTGCATTTGACTTCAATGCGCCAAGTGTACGATAGGAAACATGCCAGGACACGCCTCCATTCTGCCTTCATTCTCAGACCTCCGCCCCTGGGTGCACAGACCAAGTGGATTTGTTATCTTACACTTGTGTCAAAAATGACGTTTGCACCGGGTGTAAGATAGCAATGACACCTGCACCACTGGCGCACCGCATTTGCTCCGGGTGTACGTTAGGGCCCTAAGTCTTTAGGGTGGTGCTACTATTGGGGTCTGTGACTTGCAGAAGTGTTGTGCTTGTAAACATTGCCCAACCACAATCCTGTACTATGAGATGGCTCAGTCACGATCACCAAAGAAAATTCTCTCAAAGGTCTAGACCAGGGGTCCGTTTCACAAAGCAGGTTTAGTGAAAACTCTGAGTCTGTTAACCTTGAAATGAGGGAAACTCTAAGTTTTCCGTTTCACAAAGGGAGGTAACTCAAACCAGAGAAAGAGGAGTAACTCTAGCCTGTTTCACAGAGAGGGGTAACTTAAGCTCTTGGTCAGTTACAGTAGTACCAGACTCTATGAAACTAACCTGGTAGGGATAAGGTTTTTCTCAATTAACCTTGAGTTTCTCTCTGTCTCCGCCCACTTTCAGTCACACACGGTGTTTGATTTCCTCATTCATTCAGTCAGCAGGCGAGTTTTGGTGTAGCATAGTTCTGCCGTCTGTTATTTAAAAATTTTTTTTTTTAAATTTGTCAGTAGGCCTATATTAGAAGTCTATTAGGCACAGTAGCTGGCGACTTTTTCACTAACATGGCATGTCCTTTTGGTAACGATCCAGTGGATGAAGGTGCAGCATTACTGCGCAGAGAATTAAATATTCACCGGGAGATGGTTATCAGACCGTGCATAGATGTTCTGGCATTTCCACACAGTTATCTTTTTGTGTACAGTGATGGAGATGCAGAGCACTTGAGTAAGGCAACTGCATGCAGGGCGGTCAGAAAGTGTGCCTCACCCTGAAACGGCTATTCCCCATCTTTGTGGTTTTCCCTGGACATAAACCTGTCAGAGTCATCAAGGAGGAGTTCCACAGGATTGCAGAGATCTGTTAAATGAATTTTACATTATATTCTGTTAAACACATTGTGCTGCAACCACAGACTGAAATTAGTCATTTTAATTTTTTTTGGATTTCCCAGTGTGATTGGCTGCATAGATGGGACACACATCCCCATCACGGCTCCCTCACATAATGAAGCAGATTATGTGAATAGGACGTCCATTCACAGCATAAATGTGCAGTTACATGTAGGTTGACTACTGTTTCAAAATGTTAAAAGACTGCATCATAGAGTTAGGGTTACAGTGTAAAACATGATCAAAATGAGGTAAACCTGTGAGATTATGCTGAGGTCTCACCTGTTTGAACAATGTTTTTATATTTCATCTTAAACTGCTGCCAAGTGCGCCTCTCCCCCGCGGGAATGCATCTAAATGACATAAATTAATAGGCTACCTTTCAAGCAGTTTTCCCCTGTAATATTATTGTGATTGCAATGGACTACATTTAAATTTACGCATTGACCTGAGCAGCCATGTTCTCCTATGCCGTCTCCCTCTCTTTTGCAGCTGCAGCGATGTTGCACTTCTTTCTAAAAACTTATTCAAACCGCTATATGAGCGCAGTAAGATTTCCATTTCTAGAGGGGGGAAAAACGCAGCCCTTCGCTTCGCCGTTGCCATGGTGACTTTTGATGCTGTCTTTTCATAGTTGTGGTGCACGCGCTTAACTCCAGGTGAAACTACTCCGAATTGATCAAACTAACTCAGATCAGCTGTTCTGGAACCGAAAACTCAGAGTTTCGTATCTCAGAGTAGATCAACTCAGAGTTCAGGGTTAGACTCAGAGTTTGTTGAACTTGCTTTGTGAAACGGACCCCTGGGGTGTCAAACTCATTTTCACTGAGGGCCACATCAGCATTATGGTTGCCCTCAAAGGAATGGTTGTAAATGTAAGACCATATAAACCTAACTATTCCTTAACACATTGTTAAATTACTGTCTCTGTATTTGATTTTTTATATTATTATTTAAAGTTACAAATATTGTATATGCATTTGCATATATGTATAAATGTTTCGCACAGTGCTCTGTAGCAATAATAATAACACACCCGATTTTCTCCTTGAAGTACAAACATATATTTGTTTTCCCATCTTTCATTAAACTGCCTTCCTTCTGCATGAATTTTTCTCTTCTTGAATAATTTTGGGTTATTCATTGATATTTCTCACCCATGCTTGTCGGAAAAACACCGAAGTGGAAACACTGGGAATTGCCGTCACTTCGTGGGTAACAAAATCGATGTGCGTTGTGGAAGATGTAGTTTATGGTCGATGTACGCTTTAAAGTAGTACAGAATTTTATTTTTTAAATGACATTACCCCTTTTTAAGCTCTCGTGGCCACATAAAGTGATGGAATGGGCCGGAGAAGGCCAGCGGGCCTTGAGTTTGACACGTATGGTCTAGATGCTTGCAGCAAAACATTTACATCAGTTTAAGAATAAACAAAACCTTTTACAAGGCCTTTTACTTGGAATGCCCGTTGCTTTCAAAAACTGAACCTGCTCCTCCACTATCAACAATAAAGGGAATTTGATTGGCACTGTAGATTACTGTCCCTGTACTTAACGTCAAATCGCAGACAGTGGGCCAGGCCTAATGGATCAAGCTTTTTCCGTAAACAGTGGGCAACAAGCCAACACGTCTTTCTTGTCTGGGCTTTAAAGTTTTAACAAAGTTGTTTTACATCCTTAATTGCACCAATTTTGTGGACCAAGCACACATCCGATAAAACTGAATTGAATAAGCTAATATTGCTCTGGGCATTCATTTTGAATGTTTTAAAAAGTTCTCTCCATGTTTCCCTACAGAGGAGAAAAGGGGAAGGGCACTACTTCCAGGAAGGCATCTCTTTTTCAAAGAGGAAAAGGGGTGTTGCTTTGTTAGCTGTGGTTCTCGCCACTGTCCTTGTAACTGCCTTGTAATATGATGTCACCAGACGACCGGAAGGGGGAGATCTCAAAAGACTAAGGTTTTGTTACCTTGGTGTGCTGAGCTACATTTCCACTGAAATAATATTGCTGTTCTAAGTTGTATGCGGGGCTTGTTCAAACTTTGACTCGAGGAAAAATACATCATGATCATGTTGCCATAATGATTTACAGTGTAAATAGACCTTAAATTTTAAGACTTCTTTTTGTTTCGTTTTGATGTGGATAATGTGACGTGTACAAGAATATGTTTAAAAAAATTTTTTTTTTACAAGAAAATACTATGTCTTTTGCGTTGTTGTTTGCTGCAGGCAGGGATGCCAGCTCCTGGTACCCGTAGGGACATCTTTGACCAGAAGGTGGCATTGCAGCCGCTGGACAACTCCACCATCTCCCTCCAGATGGGAACCAACAAAGTGGCATCTCAGACGGGTATGAGTGTGTATGGTCTGGGTCGCCAGGTCTATGACCCCAAATACTGTGCCCCCCCAACAGAGCCAATCATCAACACTAATGGCAGTCAGGGCACAGGCACCAATGGTTCAGAGATCAGCGACAGTGACTATCAGGCTGACTTCCAGGAGGATGAGTACCGAGGAGCTTACCATGATGACTACAGCTCCCATTATAATGATCAGAGCATTGACTATTAGTGGAGACCTCCACCCGCAGAGCAGTATTAAGAGGGTATTTTATCAACTACGCAAATCCTTTGCTGTCTTCCCTAGGAATTTTCTTCTCTTGAAGCATGAAATGAAAAGCTTCCTTGAGTGTTTCTCTCTTCACCTAGACTCTTTTATCTGAACATTAAAGGTTATAAGAAGTAGTGACATAGAATCATGAGATAAAGTGGTAAACATTGTTTTTTGAAGCTTAAGAGCATTCTATTAATGTCCACCATTTTATTTTTATCTTAATGATGGAACACTGAAGTAGTGGCAACTTTGTGGATCAATGGTGTTGCGTCAGGGGAAGCTGCAGCATTCCATGATTTGTATTCCTTGACTGAAACCATGTTGATGATCCATATAAATAGAATTTTCATGTCTAGTCTTTCACAGTAGATTGGATTATGTGCCTGTCTCCTTCCTTCCTCACAGACTGTGATACAGGTGTTGCTTTTTTTTTGCTTTAATCACTAGACTTTTTATCTTATAAAGATTAGCATGATGGCTGTTTATATAGTTCAGATGACCAAATCCAAACTAAATCTTTTTTAATACAAGGCTCCCCTGGTCTGTCACATGACATATATTTCATATTGTTCTCTTGATATCCCTAAACTGTATTTATTGCAATGACTCCCATTGCAGAACAGTCCACTTTTATATTGTTCATAAAGAAAATGGTATGTTATAAATAAAGCAGAAACTTCAACAATTGTGAAAGCCTTCCTGCACACTATTTTCAAAAACGTTCTCCACATTTAGTCCTATTGTACAAGGGTTTATTGCTACAAGCTACATCATCTCAATACGTTAGAACAACTAGTCATTTCACTCTGAATTTTATAGAGTGGAAAGACGGATTGGAGCTGGTGGTTATTTATTGTGAAAAGCATTAATATGGTGGATGGTAAGAAATTTTCAATCGTATGTATAGAAATAATAAGGTAATCAAATGTATGACCTGGCTAGTTTTGCACAAAGTGTAATACTTAGATATAATGGGTGACTCAATTTTAAAGGGTGACTTTGTTTATCATGAGAAAGGCTTAAGTGTCAAGTGATATTCTATGAGTTTCATATTGCCATCATATTTAGTGTGCTCACCCAAACCAAAAATGAAAAGAGCCGATCATCAGGCAGTCTTTGAATCCAAAGCTAATATATCTTATTCCAATACCTGCATGGAGGTACTAAATGCTTTAGTATTCCTAAATTCAAATTGCAGTGTAAAAGCAGCCATTTCACATTCAGTATAACACAAAAAACAAATTACAAACACTAAAACAAAAGACCAATACAAGAAAAAATCTTAAAAGAGCTAGGTCAGAATTTAATTTAAAAATAGCATACAGACTAAGTTAGGACCATAATTTTTAACATAAGAATACTACAGTTAAAAAGACTGTGCACTGTACAATGTAGGTGCCCAGTAATACAGTATACATCAGAGTAGGACGAGTAGATGTTGCGTCCCACAGTAAAATTTACTGTACACCAGGTATATTTTCGAACAGATTGAGGACTTCTATGTAATTATCTAGAGTTACTAGCATAATAGAAAAGGACAAATGGATAATAGTGCAATTAAGAATACTTAACACTTTATATATAATGTATATAATATATACACACTGATAACGTATACAGTTTAAATGGTTTCACCCACAATGTCACAGTAACACTGAAAAAAAACAGGGCTGATCTGTTTTCGTCTAATGCTGTGCATCATTAATGAGTGCTGACAACTTTTTAAATCTGAGGGTCTAAAAAGTAAAAGAGCGTTGCTGTGTAACTACAGACGTAGTGAAATAAAGAGCAACAACTGCTCGATATGTAATACAATAAGATATTAAATATAAATAATGTGAATATCTGTCCCTGTTATGTAGAGCTCCACTGTTGTCCAAACATTAGTGTGCCCATGTGACACTGAATAAATGAATGAACATGTTTTTTCACTGGAATAGTTTCACAGCAGCTACTCGGGTATTTACACAACTAACATAACCAGATCAAGACCTGAAAGGAGGTCATGGTAGAAAAATGGTTCAAATACAGGACTTTGGTCCTGTGTGAAACCAGAACTCAATGCTATCCTATTTTTAGACTAAATATTTGAGTTACAGTTTGGTTATGTTTTTACAGACACAAACACACAAGTGATACAAGTGTTTACATGCTATAGGAGTAACCAAGATGAAAAACTGAAAAAACTTGCATTTAAACTAAACTAAAGGAAGCTGTTCATCATGCTGCAAGGATTAAAAATTCAGAAAAAAGATCATTTTTACACATGCTGCATTCCACATGTCAGAAAGTCACACATTCTAATTTCCAATAGGAAATACCCAGCCGAATAGCCAAAAAGAGACTTAGGTCATATTTCGGTCCAGAATTTTCCAAGTTGCAGTATTTATATCAACATGTTGTCAGCATAATGGCTCTCAATGAAAATTGCATTTAGAATAGCCAACATGTTGAACACACTCCCAATACTCTTGCGATTGTTTTTTTGTTGGTTTGTTTGGTCATCCAGTGTATCTAATTCCGACTTCATTAACACAAAATTACCAAAGGGGTTTACATATATTATTCAACCATGAATGCAAAACAACTTCCGTCAAAACAAGTCCATAGGGTTTTACATATGTACCTAAAGTTGTATTTAATTCCATGTCATTAACATTTTATGTTACTGTTCAGATTGCCATTGTGCAATGGCACACCGAGGTACCTTTTACAGAAAGACAGGCATATACAGTCTATAAACTGTAAAACATGGCCAGCTAAACACTGCTGTAGTGAATATAGCAATAATCTTTCCACTCTTCACCAAAGAGCCAGTTAGAGTAAGGACCACTATGCACGGCAGATTAATGTAACACTTGTTTACTAATGCAGAAGAGGGTTTTTTGTTTGTTTATTCTAGTGGTGGTGTAGTGGTTAAATTTAGCCATCTCTCATGGTGATGGGTGGATAAAACAAGATTGTGTCTGTTCTGTGGCTTTAGTCACATCCCCAGTGATTTCAGAAAGTTAAAAACAAAAGGATTGAACAGTGAATGGGCTTCATGAGAATGTAATGGCATTCATTCAAGCCCCCAACCCGTCTACTGCCCAGAAATAATCACCGCTTTGTGTGGGGCTGTGGAATCCAGGGTGAAAACTCAAGAGGGGCCAAAAAAGCATGGTAACCGCGGCAACCACAGAGGACCCTTCAAGGGAAGGCATGAAAACACAACCAGTCCCGCAGGCCTGACTTGTTGGAAGCAAAAAAGGTATAAAGCAACAAAAAAAAACAAACATGTCCCTTATTTTTCGCTTTCATTTTCCTAGTGGATTGTTATAATATTATTTAGCTATGACCAAAATTCGAAGAGATCAGCCTGAAAATTTAAAATTTAACTGATTGTGTCAAACCAGTGCAGAATGAGCATGAGACGCCTCGTCAAGACATCATCGTCTGTTCTTGTTTATATCGGTTACTTTTCAAAATGTGAAATATTCATTAA
Organism: Acanthurus tractus; assembly: GCA_029783725.1. NCBI lineage: Eukaryota > Metazoa > Chordata > Actinopteri > Acanthuriformes > Acanthuridae > Acanthurus > Acanthurus tractus. Next base: position 4,770,648 of record JAQNCA010000016.1, read on the forward strand.
ATTTTGGAACATAAAAGCAGTACTTTCCAAGTCAAAGCATGGTGTTTGGAAGATAATGACTACTAAATTGTACTGTAGGATAGAAAAAAAGAGAAATCCAGACCATGGTTAACATAGTAGCAATTTTTTATTTTTTTGGGGTCCCGTGTCAAAATGTGTTTCTTTTTTTGTTTAGTTGGTGCTGTATGCATTTATTGTGTGTATTACTGAACTGATCTGTATTTAGAAGTACTTCTTTCTGGGCAAGATATAATGATTCTGGAAAAAAGCAGATAACATATTAGGGCCTTCTGAAGATTTTAAGCCAGTCAAGTTTAACTTGAGGAAATGGAAAAGGACAGTGTATGAATAGACCTAAAGCCTGGTGGCTGTGTTTCATACCAAGTTTATTTCTTGCATATCAACTTTAAATTTACAATTTTTATACCACTTCAGTAAATAATTCATTTTTACATGCACCACTGCACTACTATTCTTATGAGGGTCTCACCGATAATATCAAACTCTAAACTTTAAACAGAAATGCTCTACCATCTTTACAACAAGCTACAGTTACAGCTGAATACAGCATGTCAAAGTTGAATTAATCTGAAAAACCTAGTTTACTGTAGACACATTCATTGTGTGTGTGTGTATGATATTTTTATAACTTGTAAGAATAAAACATATTCCCTTAAACCCTTTACTATAAAACATTTGCTTTTTTTTCAAATACTGTACAATGTAAAAAGAAAGAAAGAAAGAGTTAGATAAATTAATTTTGCTCTCATATCTAATCATTTTTTTCAGTGCATATAAACTGTTTTTTTCTAAGTTCCCAATGGAGTAATTAAGTAGAATTGATAGACCTGGTACACTGATTTTCTTAGTTAATATTATTGATTTCTTTAGGAAGTAACTTGCATATGCATATGCAACTTGCAAGTCTCTATTTCCACACGAACAGAGAAGTCATTTTTAATGCATATAGCTAATTTCCAGGTTGATGGTTGGTTAAAACTAACAAAGCAGATTAAACTCTGTTTTTATTTCCAGCCAACAGGGCAAAAAACATCTTTGGAAGTAAGCTGATACATTAATATGATACTGCAGTCAGCAAAATATTGGTCATGCTGCAGTGAACCAAAAACTGATGGTTCCCCTACACACAATTAATGGCACTTGCTCAATCAAGCCAAGTCAAGTCAATTTTATTCACAAATAATACAAATCGCAAATTAGCCTCAAGGGATATAAATTGCACCACAAGGTTTGTCCCTAGAACTGTCCCTCAATTTTGAATAGAAAAACACTCCTGCTGAAACCTCTTAACAATGATTTAATCAAAGGAACCTTAGAAGAAGACAGCAAGACAGGTGGGATCCCACACAGACACATACACAGACTTTTAATAGATATTGTGTGTATGGAAGAGACCATATACACTAAACTTACAGTTTGCACAACCAGGATGACAACTTATACACCTGGGATTGCTTTTATAAAACATTTAATTTCACCACTAGGAGGACTATTAATTAGTATTTAAAGATCCTAGCTAAGAATTTCTTCTTTAAACCTATTGCTGTTGTAGACAACTTTTCAAAGGAAGTAGGAAAACTGTGCAAAAACAAAGGGCAGAATTGACTTTGCTTCTGTTGATGATGGCATGTTTTCTTTTAACTTTGGTCGACTGTTCAGGATCTCTGTCAGTATATTCATGAAATGCTGGAGGAGTATGTTGCCATCTCCCACTACAGATTTTAAAAATAAAATGTTGCAACTTGTTAACAACTAGTGATATCCTCATAAGAAGCTTTGTAATAATCAGACTACTACAAGCATGGTTTATAGTGAGAGATAAAAATTCAATGAAAATTAAACTAGAAAAAGAACTGTGGAAAAATATATATCTTGACATAAATGCAGCTCTTCAACTTCTGACCAGTACCTATGAAAAAAAGGATATTTCTTGGAGTCTGAGACAAGTGATTACTAAATTCAAGCAACAAACAACTACTACAGCTAGATGAAAGGACATAAGTCCCATACTTTTACAACTTTGCTAGAGTACAATGTTTAGTCTTTTTAGCCAGAACAAAAATAACACAAATGTGCTAACATACATAAATGAACTACATATAATAATATAATATTATAATGAACTATTTACTGCATGTATTATTAGAAGGTTCAGGTTAATGCAATATAGCCTGTTGCTTCAGCATAAAGGAGCTGGAGGAGAGCAATCGCTGATGAAGTTGATCTCCATTGTTATTGTGTTTCTCTGTCTTTATAATACCCTTGTGATGAAGCCAATTAAAAAATAAAGTGTCAAAATACACACCATATTTTCTAGAATTGTATAACCCTATAAAAAACACACAATTAACATGTTCTAGAGAGAAGACTTGTTCTGTAATAAGGACAATGTTAAAGCTCCTCCTTGACTGAAATAAGTCTCAGGCTATCACAATCAGCCATAATGATTGAGCTTGTCTCACCTCAAATTCTTTTAGGTTTTCTTCTTTTCATCCAAAGTAGAATTTTCCAGCTTGCATGAAGGCAATGAGCTGTAAATCAATTTACAAGTTTCAATATATCTCCTGGGATAATTGGCAAAGGTTCTGCATATAGACTATGCAGAATGAAGTGAGGCCATCTAGTGATCAGAGAGGTCAAAGGCAGGTTTGGTGCTGAGTCTGTGATGATACTGACCTCCTGTGGAATTTCAGCAGAATTATTATATTACTCTAAGATGACAAACTGAAGATTCCTTCCCAATAAATCAAGATAAGCTTTTGCTGACACATTTAAAATTTTCATTTTCATTTTGGATCTGCAAATGCATGCTAGTGACACTGTTGTATCCAAACATGTACAATCAGATGAACATTTACAAAAGAAAAATGTTTAGGTTGAATATATAAAAGCTGCCAGTTATTTTAAAATGCTACTTTTTTGTTTACTTAAATAAACATCATGCATTTATTCTCAATTTGAAATATAGCACTTAAATACAGTAACTGGCTACAGTAATTTAAACCAGATTTGAGGGTTTTAAAACAAATGGAAATATATATTTCACTTTGTTACTGAATCTTATTGAACATTAGTCTGGCACTGACTCTTAATTTTCCTGTGAGATCAGCACTTGATCTTTTACAAGCTGCATCCTTTTAGAATACTGTATGTGTTCACTCTGGCCATTTTGCCAACCCCATTGTGTTACGTTATCGTTGAGAAGAACCAGGACCCAAATGCAGAGATGTTCAAAAAGAAGTTTTATTTCACAAAAGTTTCTAACAAAAAAACACCTTTTACGGGGAAAAAAGGGAAAAACTAACAACTGCAAGGGGGGGGGGGGGGGGGGGGGGGGGGGGGGGGGGGGGGGGGGGGGGGGGGGGGGGGGGGGGGGGGGGGGGGG
>JAQNCA010000016.1:4787729-4799607 GCA_029783725.1 Acanthurus tractus
AATAAACAGATGAACTGAGACCGAATATCTTCTCCTATTGCTTCATTAAAGAACACACAGGATTTGGCTCACACATAAAAAACTTTTTTGAGGATAGATTGGGCTCAAATGCAACACCACCAATGCTGTATTTTGAATATCTTGGTCTCAGCTGTTCAGGAGTCAGGTAATGGAGCTATAAAGTTTGAGTGTGTAATACAACCACAAAGACAAATTAAGATTTTACAACATTTGTTTGTAATGAGATATATATATATATATATATATATGTTGAATTTTACTCTGAAAGTTCCCAACATGGTCTGTAGATGGCAATATTGTAACATGGTAAAAACAATTAATACCAAAAAATGATATCTTGGGACTGGAAAATGTTAGAAACCTGCAGTTTTGACCATTTTGGATAAGATTTCTGACTGAACTTAGTGAACATTGTGGTAAATGGATAAGACAGTCGTTTTATCATGATTTCAAAAGTAGGCTGAAAGGATAGCAACAACAATAACAACAGTCTTTGTCCAGAAGGTAGGAATTTTTATGTTCCTGAAGTGTTCAGCTAATGTTAATAAATGGTGATTCAAAACAGTTTGTGAACAACATAATTTGTAGTTTGTGCTGATAACGTAAGCCTTTACCTAGCTAATTAAAATGCTAAAAGGATGTTAACGTGGTCAAAATGAACTTAAATATAGTTTAATCTTACTCAAAGGAAAATTAGCTTGCTTAGACATTGCAACCGCTATGTGACATTACACATTCTTTTATTGATATCCGTTGATAACAAACTTAAAGAAATAGAACATGCAGTTTGTTAGCCAGTATAGTTTGTGTTTTTTTACTGCCACTGTAGCATGAGTACAATTTACAATTTTTGCATATGCACGGAACTGGGCCTGGAAGAGTCAGATGCCGCTTCCTATGCCAAAGTTGTGATGTATAAAGCTGAATTTCAGGTGAATGTGCACACAAAGTAGAAAACTTTGACCCAAGCATGCAACATTTTGTAGATGGGACAATATTGAACAGGTGTTGAGGTACTAAAATGAAGGGAAGGAAATTAAATGTGGGAGAAATTCTACCTTCAAGTAATTTCCCTGTTTGTTACATATAAACCCATGTTAACATAAACATAGTGTGAAGCTGTGTGATTGCTCTTACGATATAATTACTGCAGTGACAGTAATTGACTCAGTGATAGCTGAGTGATACTCATGCATAATGCTGCATGTTGCATGTACTAGCACTGCTAGAGACTGATATGAATGGAAAAAAAATGACAATATGTGCTTTCTAACCAACTTGCCCACAAACATCTCAATTTATGTTGAAAAAAGAGAAAATTTCATTATCTTCCACTGTTGCTATGTTTCATCATAAAGACCAGCAAGCCAATTTCTGTGTATCAACATGATGTGCATTGCGTTGATTATTTATGGGTGGCAGTGGCTGTGTAGAGGGCAGGATATTAGGCTAATGTACATGTTACAATTTCCAGGCTTTTTTTATGCCTTGCGCATGCCGTTCTTTGTGCATTTACAGTTGAAGTATGGGTCGTACACATGGTTTTATAAATGAGGCCCCAGGTCCTAGTATGACACCAAGGACTCACAGGGGGTGGAAGTATCATAATAGGTCAGTTTCCGTGGGACATTAGAAGCATACTTCTCTGTGCTGTGCAGTTCTATTCCTCTGCTTCCTCCTCCGCTTTTTTAAATACACATAAAGCTGATATTCCTGTTCATCTCACTAATTTACAAAAGATAGTCTGCAACATCAGACACAGTGACCAGTAGCACATGAGGTGCCACAGGGGACTGTGCTAGCCCCCTTCCTCTTCACCCTTCACCACCCACAGCAGACTTCATGCACAACACCGAACTGTGTCATGTGCAGAAGTTCTCCGATGACACTGCCATTGTTGGGTGTATTAGGGGGGAGGATTAGGGGGAGTACAGGTCCCTTGTGAAGGACTTCAACACCTGGAGTCACCTGAACCACCTGCAGCTCAACACCTCCGAAAGAAAGGAGAGGGTACTGGACTTCAGGAGGTGCCGCCCATCTCCTCTGCCCATGAACATCAGTGGCAAAGACATTGAGGTGGTTACCTCCTACAAGTACCTGGGCCTGCAGGTGGAAAACAAACTGGACTGGTCTGTTGACAGTGACTTTTTGTACAGGAAAGTACAGAGCAGGCTGTACTTCCTCAGCAGACTGGCATCATTTAATGTCTGCAAAAAGATGCTGCATATTTTTTACCAGTCAGTGGTGGCTAGTACACTTTTCTATGGGGTGGTGTGCTGCAGGGGGCAGTGTCAAGCAAAGGGACACACTGAGACTAAACAAACTGACCTCTGTTAATTGTGAAGAGCAGGACTCTGTGGTGACCGTGGCTGACTTCAGAGCACTGCACAAACTGCTCTCCATCATAAATAACAGCAGTCACCCGCTACATGAGTTGGTGATGGGGCAGAGGAGCTGCTTTAGTGGGAGGCTGCTCTCACTAAAGTGCTCCACTGAGAGACTCCGGAGGTCCTTCATGCCCAGAGCCATCACACTTTTCAATGCTTCAAGAGGGAGGGAGGGGAGGGGAGATGAATAGTGAGGGCACACTTGTATATGCACTCACCGTTGTTTTTATTGTGTATTATTTTATGGTATTTTATTGTTTTTTGTATATTGATCATTTTGTCATGCACCTAAGTTGATCTGTGTGCTATTTTTATCATTGCACTTCATTATTTTATTTTACTTCTTAGCTGTGACTGTGGTGTGTGTGTCAGTGAGCAGCTGAATAATTGAATTTCCCCTTGGGATTAATATTATTATAATACTATTATTAATAGTATTTATCTATCTTATCCATTTATCTTGTGACACCTGATGAGGTGCTGTGCCTGGCTGTCCGATGCCCCTCAACCCCAATGTTGAACCACAGATGACCTTCCCATGGGGAACATATTATGACATCGGATGATATAGCCTCTTACAGGTCATCCAAGGTTCACAGGTGATGTTGTTGGCATACATACTCGAACTGTACGTGCACAAAAGGGAATAATCAGTGCTTTTAGCACTACCCTATGGTGGTCATTCAGGATTCATGAACCACAGTTACATCCATAACTCTTGTTTTATACCCATGCTTTGTTACCGAATTAAAATGTTAATTTCTGTTTCTCACAATATGGCAGAATTACATAAATTGTTTTTTTGTGCTTTTTCTTAGATAAGTAACTATGTTTTTCATTTCAAACTAGTGACAAATATTGTTCTGACAAAATTTATTGTCATTTCTAGTGATTTTTATTGAACTGCTTCATTAGGGTTTAGGTTTGTTTTTTTAATGTGAAGTTTATATTTGATGTGCATGGTGGTGTGTGTGTGTGTGTGTGTGTGTGTGTGTGTGTGCCTGTGTGAACAAAACAAAAAAAAAATTAAAGGTCTGGAAAAAAATACACCAGTACCCCTGAGCCAAGCCCAACCAAACCTGAGACTATTATGATTATACTGAGGTAGTGCAGATTATTTAGGTTACCACACACACATAGTGCAGATGTGAGTTGGAAGTGACTCATAAATTTTATTTATTTTTCTTTATTTTTATTTTATTTCTTTACTTATTAATTTATTTATGTTTGCTGAGTCCGATAGATGCGATCCCACCCAATCAATTAGACTACCATAATTTTTTGGCCTGAACTCATCAATGTAACATTCTGGATTTTTATCATGTCCTATTTCGTTTTGTAATGTTAACAACCTCTTGTGTTGTTTCAGTTTCCAGTGTTTTCCTGCCTTTCTTCAACCACACCTGCGGCCACTCACTAACCTGCCACTGATTACCCTCTTATCATTCCTGTTTATATATATACCCACCAGTTTCTCGTGTCTTTGCTAGATTGTCTTTGTTCCCCGTGACCTGGGGTCCGTTTCACAAAGCAGGTTTAATGAAAGCTCTGAGTCTGTTAACCCTGAAATGAGGGAAACTCTGAGTTTTCCGTTTCACAAAGCAGGTTTAATGAAAGCTCTGAGTCTGTTAACCCTGAAATGAGGGAAACTCTGAGTTTTCCGTTTCACAAAGGGAGGTAACTCAAACCAGAGAAAGAGGGGTAACTCTAGCCAGTTTCACAGAGAGAGCTAACCTAAGCTCTCGGTCAGTTACCGTAGTAACAGACTCTATGAAACTAACATGGTCGGGACCAGGTTTTCCTCAGTTAACCTTGAGTTTCTCAATGTCTCCGCCCTCGTTCAGCCACACATGGTGTTTGTGGCCTCATTCATTCAGTCAGCAGGCGAGTTTTGGCGTAGCATAGCTCTGCCATCTGTCATTTTAAAAAAACTTTAAAAAAATTAGTCAGTAGACCTTTATTAGAAGTCCATTGGGCACAGTAGGTGGCGACCTTTTTCACTAACATAGCATGTCATTTTGACAACGATCCCGTGGATGAAGGTGCAGCATTACTGCACAGAGAATTAAATATTATCATAGATGTACTGGCATTTCCACACAGTTATCTTTTTTTTGTACAGTGTCAGAGATGCAGAGCACTTGAGCAAGGCAACTGTATGCAGGGCGGTTAGAAAAGTGTGCCTCACCCTGAAACGGCTATCACCTATCTTTGTGGTTTTCCCTGGACATAAACCTGTCAGAGTCATCCAGGAGGAGTTCCACAGGATTGCAGAGATCTGTTAAATTAATTTTATATTATATTCTGTTGATGACATTGTGCTGCAACCTCAGACTGGGATTAGTAATTGTAATTTCTTTTAGGATTTCCCAGTGTGATTGGCTGCATAGACAGGACACACATCCCCATCACGGCTCCCTCACATAATGAAGCTGATTATGTGAATAGGAAGTCCATTCACAGCATAAATGTGCAGGTACATGTAGGTTGACTACTGTTTCAAAATGTTGAAGACTGCATCATAGAGTAAGTGTTACAGTGTAATACATGATCAAAATTAGGTAAACTAGTAAAATAGTTGGAGATTTTGGAGAGGATAACATGTTTCCTTTATCAGTTTATGCAAAATTTGATGATGAGGAGAAAAAAAGAAGGAAAAACGTGCACATACAGCTGAAGAATGCAGGCATTCTACTGCTATGATCCAGAGGAGGAGAAGGTCACTAAATGTTCTGCGTTAGTCGTGGGACTAAAGTTAGTGTGGGCATGTACTGTTCATAAAGTGCAAGAATTCACTGTGGATGAGGCTGTTGTGTATTTCAAGGTGTATGATCCTCATTATACAGTGTCCAAATTGATGGTTACAATTTCTACAGTTGTCCTTGAGGTTTGTGAAGATATGTTAGTCTCTGGTTTGCCACGTTAGCTGTTGGTCTCTGTTCCAACCTTTAATGTATGTATTTCTACATGTTTGAGTTCATGTTTTCTTCACTCCTGATGTGTTCATATGTAACTGTGTTAGTCTTCAGTGATTTCAAATATGAAAAGGTTTATTTAAATCAAATATATATATATATCTTAAAGGGAAATGGGCAGGCTTTTCTTGCATGTTGTCTTTGTCCCTTTAGTGTTTCAAATTCTATTCAGTAGCTTAGGGAAAATTTACAATTCATTAATGATTCATTAATGCTATGTGTCAAGGAACAGTCTGATCAAAGATGAGATGGATGAAATGAGGAGGTCAGGAGACAATAGATGTCTTACACAGAGGCATTTATTATAGAACTCAACATTGAGGTACTAGCAACATCCACAAGCAATCATGAGAATTGTCACCACCAACTAGGCTGTTCTGTGTGTAAGATGTTTTTAAGTTTTTGTGTCCTCACATGTCATCAGTCCTAAACTACGTATCCAAATAAGGTCAAGCTGTACACTTTCAGGATCTTACTTGGTATCAGAACATAAACATTCATAACCTCAGCCGTGGCTACAATGGCAAGGGCAGATGGGAAGAGTCTGCACAAATAACTGAAGGACACAACACTGATTGTAACAAAGGGACAGTGTGACACAGCCATCAGCTTTGCTCTACTTAAGTGCTAAGAAGTATAGTGGCAAACGAAGAGGTGAAAAGGCCTAGGGAGTTAGAGAAATTCCTTCACATTATGTATGGACACAACAGGAATTGATTTAATTTAGTAACTGAACTGTACATAAATATCAAGCAATTGTATTCTTTTTAATTAGCCTTTAATACATAAAGTTCACTTTCAATCGTTTAAATAAGAAATGTTTCTTTGTGTGCATGACCCAAGAGCAAATCTGTTGTGGCACCACAAGGCCCACAGACTCTTCATTCTGCACACCTGGCTGCCAAACAGAACAGAAAAGTCAAAAATAAATAAATGCGCTGCTATTGTCATTGTTGTTATTTTCCATGTCTTCTCCTCCTGTTTGTGTCCCTCATTCTTATCTTTTCTCTCTTACTATGCTTCTCCAACTTTCTATAGTTAGGTGGCCTCAATAAATTTGAGTCAGTTTGCAGCAGAGAGAGAGACTCTGACTCCTCCTTTGTAAAGCAAATCCGTCTGTTGAATCAGTGTACTTGGAGATGTACTTGGTTGGTGGTGTCGGTTTTTGAAATCTAATCTCTGTTCCTTCTGAGGTGAACTTCCTGGTTGAAGATGCCTCCTGGTTGAAGATGTGTCCTGGTTCCCCATCCCCAAGTGATGGTGATGTGGACTCTGGCAAGTGGGACTGTGGGACAGAGGCAGCACATATAATGCAGTATTATATAACTTAAGGCTTTATGCACAGAGAGAACCCACAAGTCTCTGGTTATTTTTCATACATGAATCATACACAAAGTAACACAAAAATATTTTTCTGAGTGTTTGTCTTGAACATTTTCTTTTGCATTTACAACAGAATAAATGTATTGAGAGATAGTACTTCAGTTATTGAAAATAAATGTAAGTGCCACAACATCTACATTTGAATTAAAAAAACTAAATGAAATGAAGTATAAAATATTACGTCAACTATTAAATGTTGTCCATAGCCTGTTAATAAATAAGGTGTTTCCCATGTGGTCTGAAAAGCAAAGGTATGTGGTAGCAGTACCCCTGGTTTACTGTGAAACAATATTAAATACACTTAATGGAAGGCTATATGTATACATTTTAATTGGATAGGACATGGATAAAGACATGAATCATAAATAGCCCATTTTTACATAAAGCTTCTCCAATCTTATGATCACTCAAAGAGCTTAACGATACAGGTCAGCATTAATCCATTCACACACATTCACACACCAATGTCAGGTGTCTTCACTTCAAAGAGCCAACCTGCTCATAAACACACATTCACACACCACTGACACATCCACTGGGAGCAATTTAGGGGTTCAGTATACTGACCAAGGACACTTTGACATAAAGCCTGGAGGAGAAAATTATTTTTAAAAAATTATTTAGAATTATGTGGTGATGAACAGAGGAGCTTCTAATTTTTGAGCGTAACATTCCCCCAATCATGTTTATACCTTCCTGACTTTTATACCTTACTGTAAATTCTTTCTGTGTCTTACAAAGGCATATCTTCAATTTGTCCTCGCTTTGAACTTGTGTTTAAAATGTGTTAAAGTGCACTAACCCTCCAGCTTATTTGGCTGGGTCAGGAGAAATTATAATGAAAATGAATTTAAAGGTTTTCAGATCATTTTTTTGTAGTGCTTTTAGTTTGAAAGGTTTGTGCTTGAAATTTAAGAGTCTGTGGCATGATCTATAGATTCTGGTCAAAGTTTGATTGATATGTGTCAGCTGTATGAGGATGAGAAGTTTCTGCAGTGTGAGAAGTGTCTGTCTTGTGACAGCACTCTGGCTGTTGCACTGCCATCCAAATGTGTGTTCATTAAAGCCTGTTCACTTGGAATTTATTTAGAAATTGAAAATCTCTTGACCTTTATATAAAGTTAGGTGTAGAACAAATGAATTTCCTCATTTTCAAGACTACTTTAACCTTTTATAGGGCACTCATCGAAATACTTTGAAATTAAAAATTGCAACCCTAGAGTGTTGTTGGAGGACATACCAAGACTTCACTACTTTTGTGACATTTTTAATGAAATTTAATTTTCATGGAAAAAATCAAGGTCAATGAAATTACCAAAAACGGTTCCTTGCCCTAAAATGCTGAAAAAAAAAATCCAAAATGTGTATCTATAAGAAATACAAGAAAAACACTTATAAAATGAAAGAAACACATTTTTTACAAATTAAAACATAATTTTCGGTAAACTGAGACGTAGAACAATCTTTGCTGATTGGCTGGATGTAAGCCACGTGCTTCTCGACCTCACTGAGAGGCGGGAGGGATGCCATTTGTAAGGGGTGCACAAGTTACAAAAAACAGTTATTTCCCCGATAAAGGGTTAAAACAAGAAAAGATTTTATTTTGAAACTGGAATTATATTTAAAAAATCATAGGCCTTACCCATGTCACCTGGTCAAAGTTTGATTGACATGAGCACTGTCAAGTGTGAGATGATGAGAAGTATCTACAGACAGGCACTAAATGTCCATTCATTTCAAATGGCAGATCCAAGTTCATTTTGACTTCATGTTACCTGGTCAAAGTTTGACTGATGTGGACTGGCAGCTGTGTGGGGATCAGTCATGTATGCAGGCGTGAAGAAATCTACATTCAGTCCAATTGGGAGAGTGTTCAAATCCATAAATTTTTGAGCGTGTACTGCCTCAACAAAGTTTAAGCTATAGACTTCATTCAAATTCTAATTAAACAAAAAAACTTTGAAATAAGATGTTTATTTAAGCTGCTTTTCTCCCATTGACCTTCCACAATTGACTACTACAATTTCTTCTTCCAAACCATCCACCTGTCTCCTAGATCCCTTCCCAACTAGACTACTTAAAGAAAGTTTGATCTTAGTTGATACTTTTCTACAAAATATAATAAACCTTTCCTTATCAACAGGGTATGTACCTGGGTCTTTTGAAGTAGCGGTTATTAAACCTCTTCTTTAAAAGCCAACTCTTGATCCTGGGATCTTAGCCAACTATAGACCTGCATCTAACCTCCCCTTTCTCTCCAAGGTTCTTGAGAAAACAGTCGCCAATCAATTGTGTGATTTCTTGCATGAGAATGGCCTATTCGAGGAATTTCAATCAGGCTTCAGAGTACATCATAGCACTAAGAAAGCACTGGTAAAAGTAACTAATGATCTTTTATTGGCATCAGATGGGGACTTGTCTCTGTAATTGTTCTGTTAGATCTTAGTGCTGCATTTGACACGATTGACCTGCATATTCTTCTGGAACATACAATTGGCATTAAGGAAACAGCATTGAGCTGGTTTAAGTCTTACTTATCGGATCGCTTTCAGTTTGTTCATGTTAATGACGAATCCTCTGTATATAGCAAAGTTAGTCACGGTGTTCCACAAGGCTCAGTGCTTGGGCAAATACTATTCACCTTGTATATGCTTCCCCCAGGCGATATTATTACAAAGCACTCAGTTAACTTTCACTGTTGTGCAGATGATAGCCAATTATATCTATCAATAAAGCCAGATGAAACAAATCAAATAGCTAAACTTCAAGCTTGTCTTGAGGATGACCTGCAATTTTTAGATCTTAGCTGTGCCTTCTGCTGTGTGTGGCTCTGCTAAGTCTTAATGAGATGAACAATTTAGTTTTGGTTTGATCTCTCTACAGCCCTGATGGCCTTTCTAGTGTGACCAGGTGGCACTAGACAGCACATGGTGCTTGTGCTTGCCACATGTGCTTGCCAAATTTGGCAAGTTTTTGAGCATGTTTAGGGGTTAAATTCTTGGATGAGAGGTGAAACGTCTTCCCAAAACTCAACATAGTTGCCTTGTTTTTGACTCTTCAAGATAATCATTACCTGAATGAATGAGAATCTACACAGACATGGTGGGTCTAAGTTGAGCAGACAAGAACCCATCATGAAGAGAGGCAACATAATACTGGACAAAATGTTACAGAGAAATGACAGAGAAAATACAAGTAACTTCAAGTAGGCCTATAAATTAAGTGCTAGGTCTTAGTTAAGTTAAAACATGATTTGAGGTGATTACTTTATTATTAGCCCACTGTAAATGCAGATGTTGACTGCTAACTCTTAAGCAAGCGGGACACTACAGTGTCATTAACACCAGTGTAAGAACTATGCATGCAACACAAAACATAAAGTTTTCACTTTCCTAGTAGCCGCTTTTTTTAAACTCCTCCAAATTTGTCCTAAAATTTACTTTAATTTACATCCTCCCTGCTCTTATTTTTATTGAATTGGAGAAAAAAATTGCAGTGCATTGATGGATCGATTTTTTTACCCAGCCCTAGTATTAACAAAATTTAAAAAAATAACAACTGAAATAACCAACATGGGCAAGATTATGTTGGTTTGGCTCCAAATGTCTGTTTCAATTAAATTTCAATTAATTGCCCAGCCCTAGCTTACACTGTTTTGCATAGGTCAAAAATTTGCGACATATCTGATCTGGATACCCAGTGAGCATGGTTCCTTCACTGTTCAGTATGATGAAAGGTTTGTGATGGAGCTAGTAAAAAACTTCAGAGTTTTTTGACTCTAATATATGCCACCTCAGCTTTTAGATGAATATGGCTAAATGAGAGATACTTTAAGATAATGGGTAAGGTTTAGTGTACACCTGCATGTGTGCCATACATTAAGAGAATAAGAATAGCATGTCTAATGCTTTGGGCTTTGTAAAGCAACTCTCTTGCAATGTTGTGCAATAACATGCTGGCAGAGTTAACTTTCTGTTCCATGAATGAAAATGTATGCAGCATGAATTCTACACATCTTTCTACATATAACACAGAAAGTTCACCTAAAAAATCACATTTTTTTCCTGAGAAAGAGATATGTTTAGTTATGCTACTACTACACACAAAAAAAGTTTAATTATTTTTACATAAATTTAAATCAGTTTCCATTAATCAAAAATTTTCCATATTATTTTTACACTATTTTATTTGATGGTACTGTGTGTTCTTAACGGCCCTGTAAAAAAGTCCAATATCCAATATCCCTAAGTTCACAGCTATGAATTTGCCACTGCACTGCCTTCCATACACTGCTGAAACAAACATGATTAGTCTACATGAAGCAACAGCAACCACATATTTTTATTCTGTAATGCAAATAATAATGGCGATGTAATTTCCCATTTGAATCAAGGTTTTTTGGGTGTCTGTAAAAGGCTCTCATCCTGTTGTCCATAATACATGCTGGTTTAGGAAAATTTGTCATATAGGCTGCAGGTGTGGTTGCCCGTATAGTTTCTCTTGGAAGCCATAAAATTAGAGGTTGCAAAACTTCTTCCAGTTAGTCAATCCCATATGGGATCAAGATATGAGATTAGGTTAATATGAGAAACTGTCTGCTCAGGTCACCAATCACATGATTAGTCTTTAATTTCACAGGTGTAATGAGAATTTGATCTTGCACAGACATTGTAAATACTAGCATACGCTTCCATTGCTGACACAAGAATGTTCAATGTTTCTAGGGTTATAACAGTGTAGAGTTCAGCATCTGTATTATTTTGAACCATTTAGTGGCCAATCTCATCACACTGAGCATCACACTGAGCCATTCTTTGTGGTTTGAACACAAATCCAGTTCAGGTGGTGATGCAGAGACAGACATGCTGGTCTGGCCTGACACACAGCCAAAGTTACACACTAGTAAAACTAACACTGCAGACTTGTGGAAAGTTAAGTACTACTGGGCATTAGAATCAGGGTTGGAATATAACTCTTAGACCAAGGGTCAGTCTATCCAGCCACTTAATTGTTTTGACTGAAGCTGTGTTAATAAAGACTATCTATCTATCTATCTATCTATCTATCTATCTATCTATCTATCTATCTATCTATCTATCTATCTATCTATCT
>JAQNCA010000016.1:4850995-4867321 GCA_029783725.1 Acanthurus tractus
TGGAGCGAGCGCACGCGGTCGGCGGTGTCCAGGGCGACTGGCGCCGGCTGGGACGGGCAGGGAGAGGTGCTCGGGCCTGTCCAACGCTGCTCGCAGCTTTAATGTTTGGATTATTATTTATACTGGTGTACCTGTAATACCATCAAAGCCTAATGCTTCTGTTTATTAAATAACAGAACTGTTTTATATTGGTCTAAAAACTCTCATAAATGTTATTAAACTTGTAAAATGTAAAGTCTCAAGTCATCATATGTTTAATACTTTCAAACACCTGCTAATTAATCATTTCAGTAAGCACAGGATAACAGGTCACAACTGATTTACATAATGGGGTATAAGTAACTACAATGCATAGCTCTAAACTAGCCAGTGACCTGAGACTGTTTTTCTGACCTAACTGATTTAGGGACTCTTAAGTTTAAATGTCAGATCTTTCTTGGAAACTTGTTGCAGTTAGAATTTGGCATTCTCACGTTAAACAGACAAACAAAAAAACAGATATACAGTGCTTAGCAAATTTATTAAACCACCTGTCCCTATTTGTCTCAGAGACCATCCAGATTGAAAAAATTATTTTGGTAGTTACCAGTGCTGGTAATTTAGGACAGCTGTGGCATAAACCTTACTTTGGTAGGTGGTCGAATAAATTTGTTAAGCACTGTATGGTTAAAAACCTGGCATCACTCTTACAAACACAGAGAACAAGCAAGCCAACCTCTTTGCTATCAATTATAGCAGTCTGCTATCTGCATTGTAATATCTACAATCAAAACACCCTTCTGTGGTTCTACTACCAATCCAAGTGATTTAGAAGGTTTTATTAGTAACTGAAATATTTTCAAAACACCCTTAAGTGGTTCTACTACTAATCCAAGTGATTTAAAAGGTTTTATTAGTAACTTCAGTATTTAAAAGTGAAAAAGAAGTCTCTAACCTCCCTGTTGCTTATCAACCTTAAGACAACAAAAGTGAATACAGATCATAGAGCCAACCTAAAAAACACTACTGGCAGAGACTGATGAGGCAATACAATGTATAAAAACTGTTAACATACCCAGTCCCCTTGGCTGGATTAACCCAAAGTTTAATATTCTTTATACATCTAAAATACAGTGTCTGTACTAAACAACCAGGGGATCAGACTTAGCATCGACTAACTTTCTCCACAAGTTACATACACATGCCTCTGGCTACCTAGGTTCAAAATCAACCCATACACAGAACATACCCCTAGTTCCTCAGAATTGGGTTATTTTACATATAAATCTCATGTTATCTACTATTGCCTGTTTCATATAAACATAATGGTCATGCAACAGTGTCTATATCATGCACATGATGATTGCCAACATCTGTCATTGCACCCCTTAAAAAAAACAGTTTAAAGAGGAGATTAAATTTTCGTTGTTTTATTTGAAATATTTAATAGGGAGAGCCTGTGATAATAGCATGAATTTAACAACATAAATGCAATTAATTAACACACTGAAATGCATAGGACACTTGTAGTAGTTTTGAAAAATAAAGAGGAATGTGGAACATTTAGATAACTATATTTGAAATAAATGCTCAAAAGTTCTGTTTGACATTTATTACACAGCCCCATCAAACCATCTCAGATGTCCAGTAGGTGTCGCATGCCTGCTATGGACAATATGCAGCAATATGTAGCCATTTTGACTGGTGTACCAGTGCCTACCAAGCCTCACTGAAATATTGCACTTTCAGCCTTTTCTCACCTTTTTTTAGCAATAACATACATTTTACTTCAAAACAATTTTTCTTGTTTATTAGTTGGTAGCAAGAGAAAGGGAGAGTAGGAAAAAGTGACCAAGGGACAGAATATAAACCATTAAAGTCCCCCTCCACACACATTTTAAGGTCAAGTAGAAGAATTCTGAATATATGAATTGCAGCTCCTGTTCTTGTCCGCCCACCACTGCTGCTTGCATTAGATTGAAAGGTAGGAGAGCTGTGCACATCAAGATGGCTAGCAAGACTAAACATTGGAGAAATCTGGCCATAGGCTCAATATTTAAAAAGTTCAGACTGAAGCTATAACATGTATTAGCTCAGTTGAGGAGTGCCATTTGCATAGTATATTCACCTGAAATTTAAGGGGACATAAACATTAGAAAAGTCACATTTTTTGAGTGGAGGAGGACTTTAAAAAGGAAAACAAATTAAAAATGTACAACCACCAAGTAATATATATGAATGAGCTGCAAGTGTGTTGTATGAGCTGCAAGTTCGTTTCTAGTTTGTGTGTAAAACATAAACAACACGATAATATAGTAATTACTCTAAACTGTGTTACAAAATAAGGCTCCCATTAGACTGGTAATGAAGATGTGTTAGAATTAAGGGGAAACAGGAACGTGACACTGTTACATCAAGCTTACATCTGGAGTTAGTCATTAGATTTCTGGGTAAAAACTTTCAGAGGCTGAGTTATTAAATGGCAAACTTGGGCATAAAAAAGTATTAACATGCCCCCACCTTATCTGAACTCTTTTAAAGTTATGTCCTTAACACCTGAGTGCGAGAGTTCTTTCCAGTGAAAACTGGACTTATCTCTGTTAGTAGGTACACTATCATTGCAGTTTACCAGTGTTGCTTTGCATAACTTTTTGATACTGATGTTTTCAAAGTTTTAAGTTACAGGTTTATGAACCAGGGATTTAAAACAGCAACTGTCTATTTTTTGTTTTACCAAAAAACATTATAATTTTTTTTTAGCTTTGGTTGTGAACAATCTAATCTGCAATCACCTCTTCACTTAAGCATTGTACATAAGTATCACAGAGACTAAAACTGCTACCAAGGGTTTAAAGAAACATCAAGATGAATTAAGGCTTAGTTGAATACAGTCCAAACAGTGTTTTTTTTTAAACATAATAGATAATTTTCCATGTAACAGAGTTTTTGTTAACAAAAAAGGAAGAATAAAAAAGGCACATGCAGTGAGTTTGGCTGGCTGAGCGTGTTTTCATCTCCATCCTCAGTCTTGTTATTTGTTTTTTGCAGCCAGCGGTTTACGGCTAATCTTCTTACTCTTATCATTGCTCTTCTTTGGAGGTTCTGGGTTGGCCTGCATGTGTCTCCCATAGAGACTAAGGAAATGAGGGACAGAGGAGGAGAGGAGAGGAGGAGAGGAGGAGAGGGAAGAGAAAGGAAAGGGAAGGGAAGGGAGAACAGGAAAGAGTAGTGGAGAAAAGAGGGGAGATAAGGGGAGAAAATTCTTTTAGTATACCCAAATTACTAGTTAAGTCTCATGCAAATAGATATGTCTGTACAGATTCATGTCATAGAAGAACACTGGCCTCTGAAAGATTTCCTACTGGTCCCTTAGCATCCAGTGTTCATGATACATCGCAGTTGATGTATTTGTTGTGGCTAACCACATAATCCAAATTGATACACATTACTTTCTATTTCTTACAATACGAATAGGCAAAATTCATTTTTATTTATTTCATTGTAAATTGCACACTGCTGCACTCTTGTTTTCTCTGAGACAAATATGTTGTTGTCTGATCCATTTTTGAATAGTCCCCTCTCTCTGTGCAAACTCTTGATTAAAACATGATCACGCAGAGTAGCAATTGCTAAAGGAAAGCTGGCCATAATCCTGAATAGAATCTATGCTTTGATTGGTTAGTATCAGTAACACCTCTGCACAAGTTTGTCCAAAACTGATGTGGTCAAGTGGGTCGAAATTTGCAATAACCTGGCCAGGCCAGCTTGAGAACTTTTCATGGTGAGGGTTTTGAGATCATTCAGACAGAATTTCAATCGAATCAGATGAATTGTGCAGAATGAGTTTGTAAAAGTGTAAATAAAAGTAATCTCCTGTGACCACACATGGTATTGTGAGAACGAGTGAATACTGTGAATATTGTTATACAGGTGTGTTCAAGGCAGGACCTGTATCAAATCTATAAAGTTTTGGGCAAACTGGACCATGGCCCCAGGTTACAATTTTTTTTTTTGCAAAACCTAAAATTCCACACGGCACCCTATAAAAAATTTTAAAAATTCAAAGGTTTTAAGCAGACCTTAGATAACTTTTGATCACGAAAGTGTTCCAGTTGGACACACCAAATTTGAGCTAGATCAGATCAATACAAAATTCCAGGTTTGCAAAAGTAAGAAGTGTGGAAATTGCTAAAAAATACTAAAAAATTTGAAATGGCAGACTCCCTGTTAAGTTTAGGGTATGGGTCCCAGATAAGTTTTTATGTATCTGGACATGATAGACATGCCTAACAGATCTCATACATATAGGTGAAATGAAATAAAAGAGAAATGAAATTCCTCATTGAAATGTTGTAGGGGGCACTACTGAGGCACATTAACACACTTATAGAAAATAAGCTTATAGACACAATCAGGGCTGGATGTTGTCCACCATACCAAGTTTGGAGAACTTTTGAGCATGTACAGTAAAATTATATTTTCACTCCATGGCGAAACATTGGCATTTGACGCTAAGCCACAGAGAAACAATAACAGTTTTGTGCAGACCCTTGATAACATTTAATCCTGTAGGTCTTGAGACATTCAATAGTGAAGGTCTTCAACTGGATTGGATTAATTGTGAAGGACGAGTTTGTTGGAATATAAAAAAAAAACATTATTTACTGTGGCAACTCGGTGGGGCTAATTCGAAGAGCGAACATTGTCATACAAGATGTGTTCAGGGCAGGGCCCTTATCAAACCTATGAAGTATCGGGTAGATCGGTCAACCTACACCAAAGTTACAACAATGTCCTGTTTTATGGGGAAACATGAAAAATCAAAGCTGCATCACAGAAAAACCATTCAAGTTTTGTGCAGACCTTTAATAACTTCTTATTATGATGGTGTTATGATTAGACATACCAAATTTGATCAAACCTGTAGGAGTTCACAAAAGTATGAGGACTGGAAATCCACAAAAATGACCACAAAATTCAAATTGGTCCACAATGATTTTGAGCAGGACTAAGAATATAGTATAAGGATCTTGACCACATTCTAGAGGCTATTGGGCTTTTAGGATTTCTAGTTTTATAGGAGGAATCCTCTTTCACTGATGTGCAGACATCAGACCCTGCTGCTGGCATGGCAAAATTGAAAGCAAGTTATAGTGGCAAAAAAGGCAAAAAGCTCAGTTGATACTTCTGGTTTACAAGACTAAAAACAAAATGATATTAAAGCTGCCAGCAGCAATGAACAGGCCCCTGCAGCCCAGCACTTGTTGAGGAGAGCTGCTGTGGCCCCAGACAATGCAGATTACTTGTGTGTGACATTACTGTACAAAGAGAGTTACCTGTGCAAGAGAATTTGATGTAAATCATATCATGATTGTCATACACGGTTTACTTGTGGTATCCACCAGGGTGCACGATGTTTGTGACTTCTATTTGGCATGTCACTTTAATGAAAATGAAATTTTTATCAACAAGTGAAATTTGGGACATACTGGATGAGCCACAGCGCAGTTAAAACCACATGATTTCTCTTGGCAAGTTGTTTAACTTCCTGCATCAACACAGTTACGCCATTTGGTGTATTAGGATTGGAGCAGCAACTTATCATCATCCCTCTGTTTTGGCTTATTTCTATGATTTTTTTTAGGGTGGATTTGATCAATCTGCTGGGAGGAATATTTCAAAGTGTAAAACATGTCTTTTTCTGTGGCCATCTGAGCATCTGATTAGAAAATATCACTGACAAGTTGTTGGGGTAAGCTAGGACTCTCAACACAAATGTGAAGTCTGGTGTTAATAAGACAATGTACATTGAAGTTAAAAGCAATTTTTATTCTGTGGCAATTGCTCAAAATGGACGGCATGTCACGGCCACACCATTGAGCCCAAGCAAAAGCTTTTGAAATCTTTTCATCACAAAGGTCTTGAAAGGGTATAAACCAAATTTCAGGTTGGTCTGATAAAATCTCAAGGAGTAACTCGTCAAAATACAACATGTGGAAATTGCCAACAATGTGCAAAACAGTGCACCGTAAATCAGAAACAGCTGACTTAATACAGTATTTAGGTCATACTGTACTACACAACACAATAAATCTTTGTCCTACAAATAATAGTTACTGCATGGGCTTTTCATGTTATTGTATAGGAGAAGACTTATCATAACTTTTGTCAACCGACTACATAGCAGCACGTGATCATATCTGGATAAAGTAATTGTCGGTCCATGAAACTGAATTCAGAGCATTGCTCTTATAGAGATCTTACTTCAAAGCAAGATCTTGTATTGTCTGAAGACAAATTTATGCTAATTATCACATTTCTCATTAAATTTTTCAACCTAGGCTTTTAATAAATATGTGTATAAAATATGTGTATATATTTGCAAGGTATTATATAGTAGTCCAAACACAGCAACTGAATACAAAACTATAACTTGCTTCCTTTGTTCATTTGTTAGGCCAAAGATCACCAACATGAGCAGCTAAAGACACACTGGGAGAGCATCTTAACAACTTGAAAACCAATGACCTCATAGATGATATTTATTTTTTACAGTTTTTTCCACTCTCGTTTTATCTCCTGCCTGTGAATATGTATGTGTTGTATTGTTTTTTTCAAATTTAATAAAAGTTTAGCGCATGAAAGGTGTGCATTTCTTTAATTTATACAATACAATATTGATACTCACTAGCAGTCATGTGAACAATAGACGCAGTTGTTAATCAATGAAAATATTTATATATAAAAAAAAACATAAGTTAACAACAACAATAAAATATAATTATAGTCACAAACCTTAATCTCTTACTTGTCAAACAAACAAAAAGGTAAAAATAAAAGCTGGTCAAGGCATTAATAATTAGGTTGGGGTCCCTCAGCAGGCAGCTCTCTACAGTCCAAGAGGCTCACTGACTGATTTCACCCCTGGCTGGTGGCCACTGCTGCTCTCGGATGTAAATGCCACCTGAGTCTGCGCTGCTTTGTCACTAAATTGAAACAAGCACGAAGTGACAATTTCAGACGATAACAAACATTGGCATGGTCTTACACAACAGATGTCTTTCAATGCTAATTACAAGTTTTAAAAAAAAACAAAACATGACCATTAGTAGGACGCCAATTATTATTTACATTAAGCCACTGTAGCCAAATTTTACTTGTTGACCAAGCAAGCCGGCAATGCTATATTAAACGAAACACTGTGCTAACCCACAGTGTTTGGAAAGTACACTTTATTTAATCAAAAAAATGAAAAAAAAAAGCTTCAATTAGTTATACACAAAGCTAACTATCTATCTATGAACTAGTGTTAGCCAAAAGCAGTTTCTCTAATATTGCTCAGTACATCACCACTTTATGCTAACAAAATGTTTGTTGTTTGTACAGACTCACAATTGCTTGTACTGGTTTGCACAAAAAATATATCTTACCTGTGAATCAGACATTGTTTGTGAAGTAAATAAGCTGTAAATAAGCTGTCACTGTCACGCTGCTGGCACTGTCCCCAGTGGAACTGCAGAGTGAGCGTATGAGATGCAAGCTTCTGCCCATTGCTTTCGTTTTGTGAGAAGAGTACAGGACGGCCAGAGGGCCACCTTCTTGAGGATGAGAGTCAAGAGTCAACCATCATGTGCACCTATTCTCACGCATGTTGGTGAAACATGCTGTGAGGGCTGCTGTTTAAGGGGTGTGGCCAAGCCACCTTGCTTTAGGATAGCCAATTTTCACGGTGACTGACAGGCATGCCAAATTTGGTACGTTTTTCGAGCATGTGTAAGTTTCCAAAAAAATAATACATTTGGTCAAGATTAAAATAATAACTAATGGATCAATTTCAATAAGAAATATTCTACGCACTCTAAGGAGAAGGAGACTCTGGTTTTTAGCAACACAAATGAAGAATCAGTTTTACTTGAAAATCCATTAATGTATCAATCTGTTTGTGTAATGTATTAATGAATTCACTGCTATAGAATCTGTCAAATAAAGCCATAAAAAAAATAACACTGAACATTTTCTTGAGCCATTATTCTTTCAGGTAGAAGCATACATTTTTCACCACAAAACTGCTGCTTCCTTTAAGTACTGACCAACCTTTCAGTGTCCCCTTTCACAAATTCCAGCTTTGCTATGTTTAGTCATAGGTTAAGCTAAACAGTGGCAGGTGTAAAAAATGTACGTTTTGTTCAAAAAGTTACTTGCACACAATCGCTGTGATCAATATCATAATTGTGGTTGACAACTTAAACCAAACAGCTACATAACCAAATATTTAAACAGCATATGTATGTTTTGTCAACAGTGGATGGATACATTGGTGTGGAGACGAGTTCAACAATCACTGTGGTTTACTCTGCAGTGTCGTTTAGTGGACAAGCCCTTTCTACTACCTCACTAGACACAGACACACACAAACACACACAATTCTATCCGTGACTTTTTCTCTCCCACGGGTATCTCTTTCTAGTACAAAAGAGAGAGAGCTCATTGGAGTGGAAAAACTTTTTTCAGCTCAATGTCTGCCCTCTTCCCTGCAGGATGTTTCAAAGATAATTGTATTTTTTCATCCCCTTACTACATTTATTTCAAGCGAAAGGAAAATTTTGGAGGGCATCAGTGATATGAATGAGCCACCACTGATGTAGGATCTAAGAATAATAAGGAATTAGATTGGATTTCATATTATTATTCTTTCAAATTGCAAACATTAACATGTGCACTTGCTCTGAAGACTAATATTGTGTGCATGAAAAAGATTGTAGAATATCAACCATGGATTTAACGGAACTTCCAAGCCTGAGATAATAATTTTAAGATGTCATAGTGATGCCTGCAGGAATATCTTACTCATATTTAGAACACACAGTCTGCAGTACAGAGTTTTAATAACAGAACATTGTGAGATATAGGTGTTTACAAGGCAGGCAAGGGCTAATGAAAGACACTGTGAAGGTGTGAGAAACTTAACCCACTCAATCCAATTTACACAATTCTTTATTAAATCAGTCTCTCAAGTGTCCCAATTTTACAGAAGAGCAAAACCAGACACCGTATTTATGTAAAAAAAAAAAAGGTTGGTCACAAGGTAAAAATTAAAAACAAACTGCAAAATATTAAATGTTTAAACATGATGAGCCTTCCTGTTTTTATTAAATGTTCGTTCATTTTGCATTCAATACATGCTTCTAAAGAACTGAGATGGGCACATCTACTACTGTGGTGTATCCTTCAACCTTCTTTGACCACCGTGAGTAAGTAATAAGCACCCATGACGATCAATTGTTAGTTTCCAAAGTTATAAGCTTGCCTTGACAAATAACCAGGTGCACAACAAACTGGGGCTTCCAATGTCATAATTTGTGTTTTGTAATATTTTTACATGTAGGATGTAGCTTAACGTTGTCTTGCTGAAGTATGCAAGGACATTTATTGAAAAGCACATTGTCTAGATGGAAGTCAGTCTGGATCCAAAAACCCTTTTTGTACCTTTCAGTATTATTGATGCCTTCGCAGATGTTTAGGTTTCCCATGGGCTCACACCACAACACAATCACAAATGCTGTCTTTCCCAATAGCCAATGAGAGTAAGTAAGTACTAAGGAGCGTCACCATACAATGTTGCATACTTCTACAATTACAAACTTGGTGAATACAAACAAAACGGTGCCATGACTAAAATGGAACATTAATAAAGAAGACCAGCTTGTCAGTTTATGGCAAAAATATGAGTGCCTGTATAATGTTTCATGCAAAACTTCTGATCATATGAGTGTCTGTGAGATCTCACGTGGAATCTCCACTGTGAATTTGTTGCCACAAACAGCATGAGTGTGGTCTTGTGGTTGGACCAATCGTCTGGTGCAGGGGCACCCATTACGTTGATCGCGAGCTACCCGTCAATAGCAAAGGTAATGTGGGTAGATTGCATGGCATTAAAAAAATCCTTCCAATCCAATCCAATCAATGCAGCCATTTAACTGCGCACGCTATTTCAGAGCAATACGTGTGTCTTTCCTGGTAACCATGGAAACAGACAACAAGAAGCAGAGTGACTCATGCGGAAGCTACTGAGCGGAAGCTACCTATACCCCGCAGGGTATGCAAGGTATATTCACATAACGTTATTATAGTTATTATTTTCATTATGTAATGCATCGTTAGAGTAAGTAGATCATTTTGACTTGGTCATTTTATAAGTAGCTCGCAAACTGAAAAAGTGTGGTCACCCCTGGTCTAGTGTGTAAAAACGGTTGAAACTGTTGTCCTTATGTCTGGTCTCCCAACTTTTAAAAAACGGTTGATAGTTGTAGTGTAGAGGGCCTAGCTTGAACCACTGAGCAGGTATGAGGAATAAGGAATAAGGAACCCACAGAGATGGTCAGGACTTCACATGGTGCACAATGGTGAAGGTCACAGTGGCATGGTGAGAGCTTCCCCGCAGGATAACACTGGTAACCAAAAGCCACAAAGAAAGGCAGACAGGAACCAGGAACCAGGGACCAGTGACGCTGAGGCAGATCTCATGGTCATGGACAGAAGGCTGGGGTGATTCCTGGGATTCAGATGGGGCAGGTGAGTCAGGAGCAGGGAAAAGTCGGCAATTGATAATCAACCTGGGAAAGAGTGCTAGAGAATTTGGCATCAAGAATAGTGAAAAACAATTTAGCACCAGGTATATGTGAGAATGGGATCTATATACTGACTGTGAGCAACAGGAAGCAGGTGAACTGAGTTGCTTTGATGAGGTCTTCCTCTCTCTATGACTCTCTCTTACCAATACAACAGAGCTGTCTATGAAAAACCCCTCCTCTCTGTGTGCACTCATCAATCAAAACATGATTGTGACTGCAGCTGTTGTCGACTTGGCGACTTTCTTGCTAGATTTAGCGACTTAACTTAACTTTGGTGACTTTATCTCTAAAGAAATGACTAGCACCAACATTGTCAAAGGCCCTTCTGCTGACAGCAGGTCTCTCTTTCTCTCCCCTTGCTTTGTGTGCAGGCAGTCACAGTATGGCTTGGATTAGCTAAAACAGATGTATTTATGGTCATTAAGGACAAGTGGTGTCAACCACTGTTATGTCATGCCTCCAGCATGCTGTGCCTATGCACAAACCCTCTCTTAAAAAAGTATTTTAAGTATGTCACAACTTGCCTGACATGAACAAACACCTGTTGAGTGCTACATGATTGAAAAAGCAGTGGCACAAAATGTTTTGGTCTGATTCTGCTGACAGTAATAAAAAACTGGATGTCATTCAACCTACTCAAACTTAACAGCAACAAAACAGAACTCATAGTTGTAGCTCCCAAGGTGCTGATCCGGAAGGTTGGAAACCTCACTGTCGATGATTCATTCATCTCACCATACCCTGAGATCTGCAACAACTTCTGGATTCCACCCAGGCTTAACATCAAATCAGTCACCAAATTGGTTTTCTACCACCTCAAAAACATCCCCAGACTCAACATCACTCCCAACCCAATGGTAGAAATCCACACCTTTGTCACTTCACACCTGAACTACTGTAATGGAGTTCTGTTCATGGTTCCCAGCAAAGCCTTGGATAGACTCCATTATGTTCAGAACTCTGCTGCCAGGGGCCACCCATTCCAAGCCATTGCGGCACATCACCCCGTCTCTCATCCACTTCCACTAGCCCCTAGTCAATTCTTGCATCATCCACAAAATCCTGTTTTTAAATAATTAGTCCCTCCATGCCCTTGCTCCTCAGTACTTGACAGCACTCCTCCACCCCGATGCCACATCCTGAACTTGGGAGTCCACAAACTAACTTTCCATTCTGCACCCTCCCTGCTCCATCCTACGGAACCTGAAATGCCCCTTTTCTAGACATTTTCATCAGCCTTTTAAAGCTCTTTGTTTAACTTCGTCTTTGACCTTAAATTTCTGTTACTGTTTTTGCCCTTTTGTCTCTTAATAAGTGTGTTGTTGACAAAACTGCAAAGCAACCTTGAGTATTTTAAAAGGTGCTATACAAATTCAAGTTGTTATTGTTGCTATTTATATTGTCTGGAATTCATAGCTGTGTCCCCTTTCTGCCTCATCCCTTGTCGACACTTTCAACTGGGAATTGAATGCTGTCAAACCCCCTAATATCTGCTGTCAATTGAACACAAGGGCAGTCTTATAGCAGAGCCAGAGAGAAGAAACAGAAAAAGGAAGGCAGAGACAGAGAAACAGCCAGTGAAAGAAATTATCCTCTGCAGGAGGCAACTCCTCTCCAATTTAAAATGCAGCAAGTGCTTGCTCTATAGGTTGTTGTTCACCTTTCAATAGCTCGCTAGCACTCTGTGTTATATTACTGCCATAACTATTACTATTAAAGCCCCTCTTTTTTCCTAGATTCTTTCTACTTGGAGATATCTACACATTTGCAGTTCAAGACTCAACCAACTCCTTTCCCAACCCTATCCCATGTGAGAGTCTCCAGTGTGGAGGGATACATATTTAACAAAGAGAGAGGGGGTTGAGAAAGTGGGATCTTGGGACTCTGCACATCTCCCTTCTCAGTCAACTAGGCAGCTCAGTCTCAGAGATGAGGGTAGGACAGCAGCACAGTGCAGGGAAGTTCCTTTAATAGAAGAATGTCTGGAAGCAGCCAAGTCTTGGGGCAGCTGATAGCATTTAGCCTTGCTAGCACGGAGGCTCACTAAGTGACATTGTAATTAAGTCTGCTGGCCATTTTATCCACCACTGCATAGTCCACACAATAATTTTTCATCATCTGCTGAATAGACTGGCATGGATTTTGCGCAAACACTGACAATTTCCAGACAATGTATCCTGATCCCTTTGTTTCAGTGGCCCTGTGTGGTTGAAATAAGTGGCTTGTGGCTGCAAAATTGTTGTCTCCCCTGCTCACATTTCTGAGATGTTATTCAGTTGCATTTCTTGTGCTTCATCTCCAGTGAACTCTTACGTTGTTCACTCTCTATCTACTTTGAGAAAGAACTTCCATCACTTACAAAGTCAGACCAACAATCAAGAGAGTATAACATGTTTTGCTGGTCATTTAGTAAAACAGAGTGGCCAGCAGACTGACCGAAAGTGCCACTCGGAGACAAAAAATATCAAAAGAGTACAACATATTCTCCTCAGGCAGAGTGATAAACTGTGCAATGGACAGAATGACTTTACTTGAAAACAACAAAAAGTTTGATGCAACCAGCTAACATTGAATTAGAGAGATTTTAAAAGGACCTATATTGTACTTCTTTCCAGGGCTTTTAATGTGATCCCTAACTCCAGTGGAGCAGCTCTGCATGCTTGATTGTTCAAAGAACACTCATCATTTATATTACACTGTCTCCGAGGTGCAGCACCCAGCACTGGTAAGCACCACCCTTGCTATTGCCACTGAGGAAGTTCTGACTGTGAACACAGTAAACATAGACAGTAATATAATTTCTTGTTGTCAGGAAATTTTAACTTCTCAAATGCAACTGTGTATGTTTGACCAGTGTCATAACGATCTGTTTCATCCTTTAAATACGAGCTGCTTTTACAAGGTTTTCCATATATTGCCTGTTACCTTATGCTAAAATGTCAAGTGAAGTGAAAAAAACTAATCCTGCTGCAAACAGACTTTATGCAACTGTCATCAAAGTACGAATGCCAAACAACTATGAAGCATCAGTGCATGTAGTTTATTATCATGCAAGAGTTTGGTGTAAATTTATTGTCTTGTACATTCTGTCAAGTATTGCATAGGTACTTTGACTTTTCTTGAGTGCTTTCATTTTAAATTACCTACACTGCAACTCTACTGCAATTAAAATAATGTACTTTTTACTCCATTGCAATTTTTTTCAGAGCAATACTGCCAGTGCATTATTGCTCTTTCATGGTTTGTGATCACAGCTCAGCTGATGACCAAGCTTAAGGCCATCAGGCTCCGCTACACGCACATGCTGGCCCTGCAACACTGGATTAACACCTGCATCTAATGAAAGAGACCCAAACACTTATATGAATCGTGCAGCAGGCTTGAGGCTTTCCTAACAGGCCACAGAGAAAAGAAGCTGAATAGAAAGCTGACTGCTGATCCCATCTCCCACGGGGACCTGAGCATCAAGCAGTGCCTCCTGCAGTGGTTGGAGGCCACAGATGAGGAATTTATGCAAACTTTGAACCAGTGGTCATCCACAATAGACTATTTAAATTCCAATGCTGAGGTCCTAGTACAGCACATTGTTGGCAATAGACAAAGTTTCCACATGCCTCCACCTTTCCCATACTAAACAACCTTGGCAACTAAGGATACACAACCCCCAGCAGAGGGCCCAACACCAGCTGTTCTCACACCACACCTAGGCCCTAGAAGTTTACTTGTACTGCCTTCCAACTACAGAGGGTATAAGAAGCAGCAGTGACTGTGAAATTTTTCACAACCTTGCACACAGGTTGAGCAGGAAGATGATGGCATCCTTAACTCCGAGTTGGGGCTGGTAGGCAAACTGTAGAGGGTCCAAGTGTGGTTTGACCAGGGGCCAGAGCTGTAGTCCTTGGAGCCACAGGGACGCGGCGTCTTCAATACAGGAACGAGGCAGGACGTCTTCCACAGCATAGGGACTCTCTGCAGAGTGGATGACGTCACACGCCGAGGTCAGGTTAGCCGAGGGGGGGATGTAAACAGTCACCATTAAAACATGGGAAAACTCGCGGGGGAGGTAAAATGGTCGGAGTCCAACGGCCAAAAGTTCAATGTCTGGGCAACAGATACTCTCCTTGACAGTGATATGAGCAGGATTGCACCACCGGTTGTTCACAAGAACAGCAAGCCCCCCTCCTTTCCGCTTACCACTCCCGGTGCAGTCCCTGTCGGCCTGAACAGTCTGGTAGCCCTTGATGGAAACGTTGTCATCAGGAATGTCCTGGTGCAGCCATATCTCTGTAAAGCACATCAAACTACACTCCCGGTACTCCCTCTGACTCCGGGCTAGCGCCATTAGCCCCTTCATCTTGCTAGCCAGCGACCTTACGTTACCCATGGTAATGGAGGGGAGACACGGCTTATATTTCCTCTTCTACATAAGCCTCCGTTTTCTCAGCCTGGCTTCTTTCCTTCACTGCTTGCTTTCTCCTCTGCAACCTTGGTGTGTCCTTCTCCAGATTTCTCTGGGGATTTTTGCAGATCTGGTCACCACGCCGGCCGGCTTCAGAGCAATCGGCTGATCTCTCGTGTAAACAAAGCGGCCCGGTAGCTGTTGTGCGCAGCATAGTGAAAATAGTAGTTTTACGGCAAAAAAACAGACCAAAACTCTCTCCACCAGCATGTTTGGAGAGGGAGCTGCTTAAAATAACTACTAAAGCAAAACAGTACACAATTACGATAAATAAGAGAAGAAAAAAATTTTTAAAGTAGGAAACGAGCAAGAGCGATTGCAACAGGCTGCATGCACAGCTGGCGCATATGCACTGCAGATCACTGCAACAATATGCTCTCTAGCGCCACCTTGACACAGAAAAAATCTCATTGCAGCCCACAGGAATGTCATAGAGAGACAGGACAAAAAACTCATTGTAGTACTCTTCAAGACCTAAAAATCACACACTGACACCCCTAGGCTAAAATCAACAGCAGCGGGGTGCAAGGGCCCGTCCAACGCTGCTTGCAGCTTTAATTAGGGCCCGAGCACCTCGGCAGTGCGAGGCCCTATTGCATTTCTCGTGTTTATTAGGGCCCGAGCACCTTGGCGGTGCGAGACCCTATTGTATTTGTTTATTATTATTATTATTATTATTATTATTATTATTATTATTATCATCATTATTATTATCATTATTATCATTATTATTATCACGTCTCTTCGACGCTTAATTTGACCCCCTAAACATGCTCAAAAACTCACCAAATTTGGCACGCACATCAGGAACAGCCAAAAATTTGAAAATGATAGTGCCTTCAAAAGCTAATAGATGACAGAGGACACAGTGCTGAAACCAACGTCTTCTCAAACTTTAAACTGTGTGGAAGCGTTTAGATTTTTCAAGCCCTTAAAGTTGGAGTGCTCCTCTGTGTTCTCCCATTGAAGTCAATGTGAACAAAAGGGAGCAATAGGCACATGTGTCAAACTCAGGTCCCTACACTCTATAGCAGTGGTCCCCAACCCCCGGGCCGCGGACCGGTACCGGTCCGTGGATCAATTGGTACCGGGCCGCCCAAGAAACAATTAATTATTTCCGTTGTATTCGTTATCTGAGTCTGAACAATCTTTTATTTTGAAAAATGACCGCATTCTCTCAGTTACATCTCGGTCACTTGAGCGCCACAAGCTAGCAAAATGAGTAAAATAACAGACATCTTTGGAAAGTTTCTTTCG
>JAQNCA010000016.1:4877879-4900710 GCA_029783725.1 Acanthurus tractus
CAGCTGGCATGAACCGATGGGTGGTTGATGTAATCAAGACGTCATTTGACTACATCAAGATCAAAGGTTCACACCAGACGGGGTAGAAGTCAGGCTAGACGTCACTTAATGAAGTCCTGAGACATCACTCAATTTCGATACATTTCTTCATCAATACAACGGAAATAATTAATTATTTCCTGCACGGACCGGTACCGGTCCGCGGCCCGGGGGTTGGGGACCACTGCTCTAATGGGTAATGTTATCGGAATTAAACAGAAAGCCTCAGAGAAACCCAAAGAACTTAAGGTTTGTTTTGATGGCTCACACTTTGGACAAGAAAATGACAAAGTTTGTGTTTTCATTGTTAGCAGCAAAGATTTGTTTGTGAGTAATTTGTGCATTTTACGACTTTTGGAAATTCTTTTAACAACCTTTTGGCAAGGACATATGAAGATTTTACCAACTTAATTTGAAAAATTAAGTTTTGCATATTTTGCAATTTTGTGAAAAGAAAAAATAGCCGGAAAAAGGGCGGGGCCTACGTTCGGTGCTTGGGCCCTATTATTAATTCCTTGAATTACTATGCTCAGACCCTAATAAATGGAGTGACTTCACTAGACCCCAGTGCAGCTAGTATCAACTAACACTTTTATCCCATCGGATTTTTCCACTGTGCTAACTCCAGGTGAAAAATCTATTCTGATGCCTTCAGAATTATGAGTGAGTCCCTCTGCTATTTAAGCATACAGGGACAATGTTGTTACTATGTTGTCATATTCTTTAACCCATTACCAGCTGGAGGGCGCCAGTTAGCTTACCTAAGATTTAATGCCCTGGCTTGCCTTTTAGTCTGTGTGACGGCATGTAGCTTGTGTTCAGGCCAAAGCAACTGACACAAGTTTGGGGTGCAAAGCCCAAGTGATGGGCACCTCTGGCTGAAATGCCATTGAATAAGTTTGTTTTTCTTCATGGGCATATCTAAGTGCATGGCTGTTGTAGCTGTAGAAAAAAAAAACACTGAATAAAAACAACAGAACATCTCCTGTTTTGTGATACACCGCATTTGTGGCATTTTGATCTAGAGTCTTGTCAGAGTTTGTCAACACTTTCAAAACTACAGGCAACTAGGTCAGCTTATCTTTTTGTGCTTCACAGCCAGCAAACATATTGAGTGTGACAGAGGAGAGGTGGACTACTCCAGATAACGATCGATCATTATGTTGCTGTGAGGGAGATAATAGCTCCCAACAAGAGTAATTAGTTTCTACAATCCATCAAAAAACTAAGTTGATGAGAAATTCCGACCAAAATATAAATATTTTTCATACAACACAACCTGAATCAGAGATATTAGGATAAGTTAAGTTGAGCTTTTAATAGGCTTGATTTGTACATTTGTAACAGTAATGTGTGCAACAAAACCAAACAGTTAGCCCCAAGTTGGCCAACCTTAAAGAGTTTTCCTGGTATACATACATTAAATAATTCACAATCTACACTAACGTACATGGAGATTATAGTATTTTTTCTAAACAGATGTCTCAAATTAAGCCACTAGATTACATCTTCTTTTGTGTCATTATAATACACGCTAATGTTCAACAACATGTGAACTGCATTTCTGATGTTTCTTTACCAAAAGTTCACACCAGCAGAGATTCAGGACATCCAGAAAAAAAAAACAACAAAAAAAAAATGCTGCCACAATATGGGCTCACAGCTAGCCTAGCCTCACAAGGCAAGAGATGAGTGTTCAGGAGAGGGATAGAATACCACTGCACAGGGGAGTTGGGATGAGCTGGGTAAATTCATCATACTCGGAGCCATTCTGCCTACGAAAACTTTTAAGGTTTCCAGCACCTCTCTATTGTAACTGCACACATAAGTTTTGGTCTTTTCTTTACACTAATTTCAACAGGCTCATTTTATACTTCACTTTCAAATTGTTGTTACAACATAAAACAAAAAAAGTAACACCATATTTTCTTACTGCTTTTTTATAGTGTCTATCCATGCAACATGTTTTATGGTAAGCTGAAGTTCTAAAGAGATCTCTACACAAATAAACAACAAACATGTACAGCAATAGAAATAAGGGGAGATGATTTGTAATTTTTACAGTATACCTCTTAACCTTTTATTTGACTCTTTAAAATATAACATTTTTTCTTTATTTCAACTTATTTGCAACTATTATTTGGTCAGGAAAACAAAGACTCAAGAGTCTCAAGAAAGCTGCAAAACTGAAAGAACGGACAAGTGTCAAAGTTTGTTCTAGTTCATCCTTGTTAACAGCACAAATTCCAGTTACTGAACACTTACTGAGATGCAGCAGGGATTTTGTTAAAAAAAGAAGACAAAAAATTATTAAGGGATCATTAGGACAATAGTAAAATTTGAGGCAGGGGTTTAATTAAAAAGTAAAAACCAAGGTCCACTAGTTAGCCCTTTTTGGAGCTTTCAACCACATCACCAGATATGTATCCTTAGAAAAAATTTATTTAATTTTGTTTGACTCAACACTTGTTTCAAAGGAATTGTTATCATAAATGAAGAATGATTGTTCAGCTCCATTGGGTAATTTTTATAATTTCTAAATTTGGCAAAGTTTGCAGGAAGAGCTACCTTGTTTTTACAGATTGAAAATAAAGCCAACTCATGACACGAGTCTGTCTACATTGAAATGGATGCAACATTTACTCAGTGGAGAGTAGTTACATACTGTATTTGTCCTCCTTAACATAGTACATACAGTAAATTCTTGCTTTCAGGCACACCAGGGCACAGGGTTTACCTTGCTGGAGCCCTCTTGGAGTTATTTTTTAAAATTCCATCCGTTTGTAGTCTTCTCTAGGATTTTATTCTTCATTTTTATGATTATTAAAGAACTGATCAGATAAGCCACACTATTAGCAAGGAATCTTTAAAAACTTATCACTTTTTAGATCATTTCAAAATATTTCATTTAGATGATTATATTGCTGTTAGCTGAGGAAACAAAGAATCAACTGTAAATGAAATAATGGCTTTGGATTAAGACTTCCTACCACTACTAAAATGGGAAAGACAATACTGATTTTCAATGACATTTAATTTTAATTATGATGTAAACTAAGTCCAGTCATGACTCTTGTGTGTTTCTGACATCACCTATTGCTAGATTTAAGAAACAGGAACATTTCTAACCAAACTGATAATGTAACTTTTGTTGAGTAAATTCTGAGACCATCCAATTTTCCTTTTGTCAAACCAAATACTTTGCTAGTTAGCTTCTTTTTTTATTATTAAAAAAAACATGCTTTTATGTAATCTTAAATAAATGCAAATTTGCTTATACTCTCAAATGTAGTATATATGGTGAAGTGGCTTAGGAAGCTCTGTGAGGAAAAGTCAGGCTGGTATTCTAAATTTTTCCTCCTGTCAACATTTCTCATGTACAGTGCAGAGATGAACACTATAACAAATCATAGAGTAATACACTGGACTTATCTCAGACAGTATGGGTGATGAGTGACAGGGGACTGGGGACAGGGTGTGATCAGTCAGACCAGAAACCAGAAACAAAACTTCAACTAAATGACACACTTAGTCTCTTATTTCTTGCTACGCAGCCGTTTGGACTGTCGTGGCAGGTCTGAGCCCTTTCTGGAGCGTTTAAGTGATGACCCTGCCACTGCTTCTGGCTCCTGGGGTAGAGAGGCTGTGGCCACACTACCAATTGCCAACATGGTACCAGGTGTGCTGGCAATAGAGGAAGACACAGCAGTGCTACTGGACGTTGAAGGGACACCTGAGTTGGGCCTGGGTCCTCCAATAGCAGCAGTACTACTGTCCATCAGTTCACGAAGCTTGTGCTCCAACTCGGCAAGGCGGGTGTTCTGCTCAGCAATCACCTGGGTCTGCTCCAGCAGCTTCTGTTCCTGGTCCTGCAGCTGCTTTTGTTGCTCCAGTTGCTTTACACGAATTTCCTGCATCTCCCTTCGCAGTACTGTCATTGACGCCCCATTCACCTTCACTTGCTGCTGCACCTTGGTCATCTCAGAGCGTGATGGTGTGTTCTTGGCCAGCAGGGACATGGTTGTCAGGGATGTAGACGGACCTGCCACTAAAGGAAAAGGTACAGTGGTACAGCCTTAAATAGTTTTGTCCAAAAACATTCAGTGATATAAAACAGAGAGAGGCAAACTGAAAGCATTATACTGGAGAATCAGAAAATAATCAAGTGACCAAATTAATCGAATAATGTTAAATTAGTTGAATGTTATTTGAACATAATAAAACAGTTTGTGTGGTTTCTGCATGCATAGGGTTTTTACAAAAGAAACATTGTAAATGGGAGCCTTACAAAGTTGATTTTCTTATGTCTCACAAGGTTGCTGTTGAGTAATTATAATTTCTGACTTTTCCTCTTTAGCATTTCCTTCCATAAAAAAACCTGACAGGTTTCAACTTGGCCAAAAATTGGTGTCACATGTGGCTTCTCAAGATTTAATGAAATTAAGTATTTTGTTGCCTTACACTTAGCCATTTTGAATTTAGAGTTCATTTAAAGTGCACTTTTTGGACTTCATTTTTGCTGGCACCTGTTCACACCTAAAGTGGGTGAATTAGTTCTTTAATGACCATTAGGGCATTACTGAGGCACTGATGGCTATGCAGCTTCTGCAGGCTTGGTAACAGTACTCAAAGCTGCTTTGGGTGATTTTTTCTCTAAGTCTAGTTTTATGAGCTAGGACAAACACATGGCCATTACCTGGTGCAGTGCCAATAAGGCGGCCAGACAGGTCGGCCCCTGGCAGCTTCTTCTTGAGGATTGGAACAATCTTCTCATCAAAGTACTCCATAGCCA
Organism: Acanthurus tractus; assembly: GCA_029783725.1. Lineage (NCBI taxonomy): Eukaryota > Metazoa > Chordata > Actinopteri > Acanthuriformes > Acanthuridae > Acanthurus > Acanthurus tractus. The sequence goes on from JAQNCA010000016.1 coordinate 4,882,711, forward strand.
TGGAAGAGATATCCCTTAACTCCTGCAGAACCTCATGAGCTCGCTGAGGGGCTCGGGTGGAGTTCACGTAGCGCAGTACACGGTAAATCTCATCTATTACCTAACAGTACACATCAGCACAAAATTATGACATTGAAAATAAGACAGAGCCAGAGAAAAATTTAAAAAACACACCAGATATGACTAAAACGAGGCTGAACACTCAATGTTTTTCGTAATCTCAATAGGCCCTCTTTTATGTAGGTTTGAGAACTACAGCCAATAGGTCTAGCTTTTGGAGAGAAAGACTGAATATCTGGGGTCTTTGTTTTTAAGACTTGGCATCTAGGGATATTTGTGATATACCGTTTAACTGTTAACCGACAAGAAGAATTTTGACCAGTTAATGCTATCAGTTCAATGGTTAAAAAAAATCTCTGTAAATTATATTAATTCATGAGAGCATGTTGATATGTGCAACCAACCATGTGCCTCCAGCAATGTTTCCAAGCCTGAGTAAAATGAAAACCTTCGTTCACCTGTTGACTGTTTTTGATCAGGAGTGGAGGAGGTGGTTTTCATCATGGCACTCAATGCTGGATGATTAATTCACTGTTGTGTTTTGGATATTTGTTAATCTGTTTATATATATTAGAAAGTGTATTTCCTATTTATTTTAGTAACTCATTTAAAAATATTGTCCTACACAGGAGATCTATTATGCTGGTCATACAGGAGGATTCACTATGTGTTTTCATTTTGCAATCTGTTTTTGCTCATTATAAATTGGCCATTTGCTTTTATATAGTACATGTATTGAGTTAAATATTTTTCATGTCAGCTTGCTGTATTTTATTCTGCTGGTTTTATTCCATTCTCAGCACTGCAGGGTATTTTATTCTGTCTGTACTACTCTATTCACAGCTTGCACTGCAGGTGCGGGATGTGTGAATCATGCTTGGTTGTTGTTCATGCTACTGTCTGCACAAGTAAAATAAAACCCAACTTATAGAATTTTCTTTTATTTTTTAAGGGGTCACATACAGTTATCTACAGTTATCTATTGGTTAACAATTAATGGTGTGTTAAGGGTGGTCAGCTATCAATCATAAAAAAACTTCAAAATGAGCATCTCTAATTGCATCCTAGTCCAACTTAAAGCTAACACTAAAGCCAAAACTTACAATGTCCTTACTTTGGGACTTGTTTTTCTTTTAACACAGAAACAGTGCAAACAGCAGAGAAAACACTGTATCAAAGGAGCTGTTTTTTGGTTTTTTTTGTGCTCTGTTGCTGAATGAAGACTGTGATTAGGAATTATTCTTTCCTCACCACAAGAAACATTTCCAGCTGAGCCTGTTTCATCATAGACATTTGTTTGTCAGTCTCATTGCCTCCTGGTACAATATGGGTGCAGGACAACACAATTTCAACCTGTGTTTGACCCAAACATAAACAAGTGTTTTGGAACTCTGTAATCCCCATATTTCATAAGGGTGCGCATGTGTCCTGTCTGGTTGCCAAGTGGCTGCTTGAGCCTATCATGGCTGTTCTACACAATGCTTAGATTCCACCCGGTGTGCCTTGGTGCTTTTATGAAACAGCTCAAAAGCATCTCTCCAGCCTGTTATGTGGAGAATACATCGCAACCTAAGGCACCAGGCCAGAAGCCAACTGAATAGGAGTAGGTGAGAGGATGTTTGTGAAGAAGTTAAAAAAATAATACGGTAGCCTGTATGAATCTACAGATCCTTATATAAAAGAGATGCCCAAAAGGATAAGGCGAGAAGTATAATTGCACAATTTTTTGGAGAGAAAGATTCGTTGGTTAACATACTAGAAAAATTACATATGAACATCCTTTGGTCCAACTTAGGTAATTACTATTGTAAACGGCCATTTAGTAGCTTTGTAATGTTGTTCTGTACCTTGCAAGTTAAAGTACAGGGCCTGTGAAATACTATTTGATATCAAGAAATATTAACATCTTGTACAAATGCATTTCAGGCACTTAGTGTTATCTTTTTTTAAAGGTAAACCATGCTGTTCTGCAATGTAATCCCTTTATTACTTGCGATTAAATGGACTTAACAATGTTTGTCTTTAATGCTATCAATAGTATCATATTAATATGAGTATGTTTTAACCCTAAAACAGCAATAAATCTTTGAGTCAAGTATTTTATGATTGGTAAGGCAGGGCTCAAGACTAACTTTTTGTACTAAAAGCACTGAAGCCCCTGACTGAAAATTTTTCGGAGCACAAGCAGAAGGGGCATTTTCAGTTCAGGAGTCAATATATTATTAAAATATCATATACAAAAGAAAAAAGGGGATAATTGCAGTTTCATGTATTTTGACCCTGGTAACTATTGTGCATGATGGCTGATAAAATTTACCCATCACTATGCCCACCCTTGAAGGCATGCAAGCCAATCACAGTGTAGCATCTGTCAGCTCTAATAAAAGGTCTGTCAGCTGAACAAATCTGTTCATAGAAACTCATCCTCTCTGTCTTAAGATTTTATTCATTTTCAGGCTGGTTTCGTGTATTTTGAACTTGTCATGGTTAAACACTGTGTCTGGAACACTTTTAAAGATGATATTCATTACTCAGTTGGCAAGGAGATGTATGTTCTTTACCTTTCCAAAATCAAACGCTGAAAAGTGTAACTCTAAACTCTAGGCAAAACTGTTTGGCTGTCATCATTAAACGCCTATTAGTTCAACATGCTCAGCTTCTTCTGCTTCATAATAGTGATGAGCAGAAAATGGTGAAAAAACAGAATGTAGCTGACCTGCTCTTCAGGCCGACCTGACCTGAAGTTGGCTAGCCTTAAGGTGAAGCAGTTATTACTTTCAGACATATTTGGATTGAAAAGAATTTCTAATTGAATGGGCCTTTCCCCCTGAAGCCGCTGCGCCGTGATCTGTATTGTTCTTAACTTCAACCTGTTTTTGCTGCTGAGTCAGTGTGACACCCTGTGTATGTCATTCAAATCATTTTTACAGATCCTTCTGTCTGCTTCTGTCTGAAATAGCCCTTTTTTCCTAAAAATTTGAGATTCAAATTATCCCAGTACAGCCTTATAATTTCATACCAGACGTGTATTCTTTCTTACAAAATAGATCTGTTAGTGTATTGAGAGACACAGCCTGCCCGTTACCGTAGTAACCCCTGCACACAGGCGCAGAGAGGAGAGGGAGAGGCTCTGTCAGAGGAGTCATCCAGGTAGACCGACATAGTAAGGAAAGGATCACTATGTTTAGCCCTTTAACTCTTAAGCATAATATAGGCCGTCTGGATTATTTTTGTTATTTTGGCAGTAAAAGTGTCATAAAATATGCTAGGAGTACTTTTTTTTATTCACTGTATGTTTTGGCTAAGTAACAACAGTTTAAAGTGAAAAAGTGTTTCTCTGATTGTCACTTTTATTTACACATTTCCAGGCGTTTTGGGCCCTTATGATACTGGAGGAAACAGTCAGAAGCAATCTCTATGGCTTACCGTAGTAAGCCATATATCAACGCAAAGCTTATCTTCTCTAGTTTAGGAAGCAGTTTGAAATTTCTCTAATACAAACGGTTTAAGAGTTACAGTCAAATGAACTGTGCATGGCGACACTAATATATTCATCTGTGTTCGGACAGTAGCCAGGTTTACATGCAGACTTTTTTTCATTCTGATTGAAACCATTCCAATTGAAGAGTTCAGGTCAGCTGTATGTGATGTGATCTATTCCGATCTGGTGTTTACATGTGCCACTACATTTAATCAGAACCGCCGTTTTACAGCTGTGTGTCACACGCAGATCAATGAAAACATCACGTGATTAATCAAAGATGGAGGTCTATCGTCTGATCGGCACAGCAGTTGCGATTGTTTTGACACTTTTATTCAAGCAACAGCTTGATACTAAGGCGCTCCTACTGGAAGTGAGGAAATTTTCAAGTTTTTTTCAAGTTTTTTCAAGTTTTTTCAAGTGAGGAAATGTCACTGCGCATTTACATCAAGACAGAGCATGCGCAGAATGAACACAACCTGACAACTTTCCGCTTCACCATTTACATGATAAAATTTTACTTTTGATCGGTTTGGGAAAAGGAATATTCTACCCCTGTGAAACCGAATGAAATTCCATTCGGTTTAGGCCTGTTTATTCTGATTGAGGTGTTTATGTGGAACATTTTTATTCGGTTTGGGCTTCTAACCCAATTCTAATTGGAATATAAGGCTCCATGTAAACCCAGCTATAGTCTCCCCGTGTGTTGTCTCTATTTTTACTTCCTCCCTTTGTTCCTTTCCCACCTATTGTAATTACCCTGATGTGTTTCACCTGTGTCTCCCCGTCCTCCTGTGTATTTAAGCTGTGCTTCCCTTCCCTCTGTGCCAGTTAGTCTTGTCCTCTTAGCGAGCAGAGTTTCAGCAATTCATACTGATTGATTTCCTTGTATATGACCCTCATTCCGAGCTAATGGTTTCCTGAGTATTGCCTGAAGATTTTGTACTGTTCCCTTGAACCATTGCTTACTGTGTATCGAAACTGGACTGGATTAAAAACTTTGAGACTGCTGATTCCCGTTTGCTATTCTGCATTATTGTGTCCACCCGCCTGTGAGTTCTTGACATTTCTTTTAAGTACTGACTTCTAGTAGTGACTTCTTCAAGTAGTAACTAGGTGATTCCTGAAACATAAACCCATCACACTGACTGAAAAAAATGTTATTCATAAACTTTAGGAATAGTATTTGTGTAGAATTGCTCCCTGGATCCACATTAGTTTCTTTAATTAACAAAATTTCCACATTTCAATGGTATGTGGTTTTCTTACATTGTCGCAATTGTTTCTAATACTTTTCAAACTAATGGAAATCTGTGATTTTGTTCAACGTAATGATATGTAACATTTGCTTGCATGTCACTGACTCACCAGGTGTCAGGGATTTAGTTTATGTCGTTTGTCTCGTTCACTTCCTGTTTAATTTTGATAGTCTCGTCTCCCCTTGAATTGTCTCTTTATTTACTACCTCCCTTTGTACTACCTCCCTTTGTTCTTTTCCATCTTTAGTGATTACCCTAATGTATTTCACCTGTCTTGTTGTTTCCCTGCCCTCATGTGTATTAAGCTGTGCTTCCCTTCCCTCTGTTGCCAGTTCATTTTGTCTTCCTAATGAGCAGTGTTCTAGCAGTTATTGTCTGATGGTTTCCTTGTCTATGACCATTGTTCCTAGTTTCCTGGTTTCTGAGTTTGTCTGGAGATTTTGTACTTTTGCCCTGAGCTATTGTTTACCATGTACTGAAATTGGACTGCATTAAAGACCCTGAGACTACCGATTCCTGTGTGTTGCTGCTGCATTATTGTGTCCACCTGTCTGTAAGTTCCTGACCCCAGGTAACACCAATCTGAGAAAAAGGAATGTCCACAAATGTGACTAAACATAAAGTAAAAAAAAATTAAACAAATTACCTCCTCTGTGAACATGTCTGTCCAATTTAGTCAATAATCAACTGGTGTAACTTTACAGGTAGAATATGCAGCATTTTTCGGTTGGAGTTGGTAAACACATAATTCAAATTTGGCCCCTCCACCAAAGCCCAATGACAAAAAAACTACATGCTCCTACCCCTGACACATACACTCATCCCCAGCATCCTATCTTGGGACTACAGAGGAGTGTAAATTAAGTCTCAGACAATCAACTTCCAGCCCGGATGTGGTACCTTGTGTTAACTAGAGTGGCTTTTGTGTTTGACAGGAAATGATTCAAAGCTAGTCAGCGCTACAGATTGCTTGGTTTATTAAATATAAATTCAGTAGCAATGTTTAAAGGTAGAACTTGGTGAGAGCATTGCATACACTGTGAGTTAGGCAGGGACATGATATTTTTTGCAAAATAAATGCTGATACTTAGCAGGCTAATAAGGCTAATCACCAGCACTGACAAAACAACACAAAACACAATCACAAAAAAACACCATGAATTCAACAAACTACATATTTTGTAACCTTCATTGTTTTAATAGAAAGACAACTAGTGATAGGAATTACATATTGTGTTTTTAAACCATAAGTTGCAGGGAAGAAGAGAAATCTAAATGTTTGCCATTCACAATTTATACACTGGATAGTCTTATCCACATATACAGACACTCATCAAGGAATACACTCAGTAATACTTGTAAAGTCTAACATACAGTGTGTATACAGTTGTCATTTTGAAACTGTACTTACTTTGCTGATAATATATACTGCTAATACTTTACAATATGGTAGCCTTTACAAAAACTTGAATTGGAGGAAATTAGGGAAGAAACAGTCAGGAACAAATAAGGAGTTAATCAGGAACAACTGAATAAATAATTATATACTAACAAGTAGTCCCCCGAATCAATAACAATTTAAGGCAAAAGGCCCTAAGTACAGTCACTTACGAACAGACTTAAGGAAGTTATTACTATATTAGTATTGAGGAGTTCACAATCAGTTTCTAAATAACAAATCATAAACAACTGAATTGTCTACAGACAAAAGTTTATATATATCTAGCTAAGGAGCAGGCAAACAACAACACTACATAAAACATGAACAACAATAAATGTATCTAACATACAGCAGAGTTCCCAGTAGCATTCATTGCTTTAGCCACTTCACGACAGCTCGCTCACCAAATGTGACCAAATGACTCATGAGGCCTTTCTTAAACCAAATCCCCACATCCCCACCACAGATCAAGAATGACTTCCTATAGAATCACCCACGCAGTTCATTGAGGTGCATTTGATCAGGGTAATATTTGAGACACTTACTTCTCTCCTGCAGAGAAAAGAAAAACAAGCGGAAACTGTTGTCATCGTTGATAATGGTTTGATGTCAACACAAGTAGCAGCCACTGTAATTGGACCCACCGATTGCCGCCAGAATGGAGGAGGACTGGAATAGGGTTGTCAACTTTGGGTACATGACTGGAGTGAGATTTCAAGGCCATGTGGTCCTACCTTACGCTCATGTGTGCTTGTAAAATCAGAATTTCTGTTTTAACGGATCATAAAGGGATCTTCATTAAACTTAACTTGAATGATTTTCACAGAAGTAATGTACTGGCTATTGGAGACTTGACAATTACTGAAAAATAAAGACCCTAAATTGGAAATAAGTGACATTATTAATAAATACTGCACATGCAACTGATACATATGGACACTTTTGGAAAATAATTAAATATGAAATCTGAAAGTCTCCAATAAAAAAAGCAAATTATTTGTCAAATCAAAAAAAGAAAAAGAATTTAACATTTTAAGGAAATTCTGGATCTGTGGAAATCTAACCAGTCTAGTTAATATTAATTTTACAACTAGACAATATTAATGAGGGGGAAACAATAGCTGCCTTTATTAGATCAAGACATAAATGGATTGAACAAGGCAAGAAAAATGCAAAATATTTTTTTGGTTTAGAAAAAAGCAATGTCAAATATGCAACAATAGGTAAGATGATTATTAATGGAGCAGTAACAAATAACCCTCAAATAATATTCTTATCATGTTTCTCAGTTTTATCAACAAGTTATTCCTCAGTTCCTCAATCATTCCTCTCAAATTAATTCCTCTCTAGAAAACATTGCAGTAAATTCAAACAAAATTATAGATGAGTTTAGAGATTTTTGTGAAGAGGAGATATCTCTGACTGAAAGTGCAGAATGTTTTAAATGTCTTACAACTAACAAATCCCCAGGTAATGATGGGCCAACAGGAGAATTTTATAAAACCTTCATCTCAAAAGTCCCGTCATTCTTACCAGCCATGTTTAAAAAATCTGTGAGAGAAGGAGAGCTTCCTACTACATAAAGCAGGGATAATAACATACATTTCTGAACCAAACGAAGAGACTCAAAGTAGAAAATTGGAGACCAGTTAGTTTACTAAATATTGATGCCAAATTATTTGCCTTAATTTTTGCTAAAAGAATAAAACAAGGATTAGATCAATTGATTGATAAGAGCAGACAGGTTTTATGCTGAAGAAATGTATTAGTAATAATCCTTGCCATGGTAGATTTTAATACCTGATTAAAGTTTTATGCTGTCCATCAACCATGAGTTGTTTTTTTTTAAGCTATTCCCTTCTTCAGTTTCAAAAATACTTTCAAAATACATTTCAAACACTAGATAATGGTTGTTCTAGTTCTGTGAAGTTATTGTATGGTACTTTAGAAAGGTTTACAGTTATTGTGCTAACACACAGCTAACCAGTATCTCCATTTTTGTTTTTGTTAATTACTCAAATTATACGCATGTTAAAAAATCAGGATGTGGATACAAATGCAGGAGGAAAGGATTTCAGAATATGTCAGCCAACATATGATACTGTAATCTCTCTATAAAAGAGAGGCAGGTCTCAAAAGTTGTGACTTGTACAAATTAATTTTGTACTGTTTCAGGTTTAAAGATAAACGTGGACAAGTCTGTTTTATTTCCAATTAAACCTTGTGACCTGTTGAATTGCAGTGGAATACCGATTAAAGAAAAGGTGACTTACCTCGGTATTATTATTTGTAAAAATGCTGAACAAAGGGTGACTCATGGGCAATTTACACCGGAAAAGGTGTGGAAAAGTTTCAATAAATGTTGTATCACTAAAAAAATGAGAGGAATATCCCTCAAAATTTTACACAGAATCTGTACTGCTAAGGAGGTGTTGGGAAGATTTAAGCTCAATTTAGATTATTCTTGTGTTTTTTGTAATTTAGAGAGATAAACCATAATCCATTTTATTTTTTCATTGTGAACACTCAAGCTAATATTGGACGGATATGAAAGACTATGTGTATCAAAAAAGTAGTGCTAATGTACCCGTTAAGGAATTCGATGTCATGTCATATTTTGTTTTCCATATGTTGTCTGTAAATTACATTTCTATGATTCAACTTCACACAATTCTTGGAAAAACTAATAAATATAAATGAATCAAAGACGAGCTACATTTATTCATTTACATCAGAACTTTGCATCAAACTTCATACATGCTAAGCTAAACTGTATATGCTATTATTGAATAAAAGCAAAACACCATTCAACATTGTTTTCAAGACATATTTGTTTTACAAAATTTTAATAATTGACATCATTGTCGCTTTTCAATTATTGATTAACGTTTTAATTAACTTCCGTAAAAATATATTCTGCTCCTATCTGACAGTATTTATGGCAAGATGACAAGAATATTTTAAGAATAGCATCGCACCACATTGTAAAGTCCTGTTTTCATAAAGAAAATCTCGGGTCACTTCCGTCACACCAGGGGCATATCCGGTATGCCAGTGGCTTTGTCACAAATAGACATATATACATATATATATCATACAGTCAATGATATATATGTCTATGTTGTCACACATAGGCTTGTGCAGTGTTCCGGGGCGGGCTGCAGCCGGATAGTATTAAGTCGGACAGCCATTTCCCCGATTCCTGCAAGAGCACTTGAACGCAAGGCGAATCTCGTGAGCATTCTCGTGAGTTTATGGTTGCCCACGTGTACACGACGCCAGAACATCAGAACGAATCGGAATTGTTGTGCGGCGATCGACTGATCGATTGAGTGGATGTGTCATGGAAACTTTAAGGGTTCTCGAGCTTTACAGTGGAATAGGAGGGATGCATTATGCACTCAAAGGTAAGCATATCGTAGGCAGATAATGGGTTTAGCTGCTTTGTATATTATTATGTGCTATGAACAGTTTTAAACCATTCTGTCTGAAAGTACGTTCTGCCGCGTTGTCCTTCTTTCTAGCGGTTAAATTGAGCGAAAGTACACTCACATTTCGCCTTATTGTTTCTTATCTTCGCGTCTGGATCCATAAAACCATTGCTACATGGATATCACGGGAGGGTTGCCTGCTATTTCTCGCTACATGCCTACTTTGGCCCTTCTCAAACTGATCCCAATCCATTCCCCCACTGTTTGCGCGTTCGCGCGGAGGATCCGCCACATTAAGAACTATCCTGGACCATTTAGCGCTTTGTTTAGAGTGGTCTATTAAACCTTTGGCAGCCACTCTGCTTACATTCACCCACTTAACCCTTCTCCTTCATTTTGAGTGACAGTAAATTACAGAGATTAGTGACACAGCAGAAAAGGCCACTGGTGAAGCAGGACCAAGTCAGAGGGAGGCAGTAGTAGGAGGAGTTTTGGGACACACCTCCCTTCATTTCTGCTCTCTGTTTAGATGTTACGGTACAAGCACTGACTGTATTTTTTTCATTTTTTTATTGAATTAAGTTTTATTTACAATCAAGAGGTATGACAGATAATATGTGTAGAAAAGTGAATGAACACTTAACAATCCAGGGGTTCAGATAGTTGTACTGTTTGCTCTTTCAAACAAGATTCATTTCTTTCAAGTCTGAAAAGTCCTGGTTGCTTTGTTGCTCTTCTCAAATTCAATGGAGGTGCAGTATTGTTTGAGTTCAGCAATGAAACAATGCAGGGTTTTGATGAGGCCCACTTAGACTTATGTATGTGGAATTTATCAAGAATTATACCCAGGTGAATTATATAGCATGCATTATTAGACAAATCCTTTGATACAAAATAGAACATAGTGCAGGATAGATTGAACTGTACATAAGTACACATTTTCTGATGAATAACGTCAGTCATATTTCTCCGGAATAACTTTGTGCGTACACAGTGATAAAACAGGTGAATTATAGTTTCTTTTTCTGAATTGCAAAATACACAGTCGTCCAAATTAAGTTTAAATCTTTCCATTACTTCTTCCACAGGATAGATTCTGTGTAAAATCTTGAATGAAACCTCCTTATTACTTTGTTAATGATGCAATATTTTGTGAGAACACAACATTATTTTTTCCACTGTTTATTGCTCATAATAGAGGACCAAAAGAATTTAGCAGCAGAAAGTGTAACACGAGTCAAAGCATTCCTAATATGTCGATTGCTGCTTCTTTTTAATGTCAGTGCCTCATATAAAAATTGCCCGTCTGCAGGGAAGTTTCTTCCCACAAGATTAAAATGTCTAAAGAACTGAATTGCACCACTGGGAATTGCATCCATGACAATTGCATATTCCTTATGAGAAACTGGTAATTGAAACTTTTGGAGAAATTCTAAGTATGATAGCAATATGCCATCTTTGTTTATTGATTGGTCAATTAATAAGATTCCATTGTCATACCATGAGCGAAAAAACAGTGATCTATTTTTGTATGTACTATCTTAAATATTCCAGATGATGTATTTATAAGGGCTGAAATTATGTTTATAAACTAATGTCCAGGTCAGAAGGGCTTGTCTATGAAAATTCGCCGATTTGATTGGGATTTTTTCAATTGAAAAGTTACATTTTAGTAAAAAATCTATACCACCTACGATATTAAACAAGTATGCTGGGAAAGCATTTTATATGCTATTGGGGTTCTTTAAAAATTCAAGAATCCATTTGATTTTAAAAGTGTTATTCAAAACAGTGAAATCCAAAACTACAAGGCCACCTTCATCTCTGCTCCCTCTGATAGCATCTTTCTTGAGGTAATGAGTTTTTTTTCCTCCAAATATAATCATATAGTAATTTGTCAATTTTTGAAACAACAATAGTTGGGATATCGAGTGATAAAGAGACATAAACAGATCTTGAAATCCCTTCTGCTTTGGATAAAAGCACTCTATCATTTAAAGAAATATCTCTCATTTACCATGAATTGAGTTTGGATTGAGTTTTTGCAATAATTGGGTCAAAGTTTAATTTGCATCTTTGTTCCGCATTTTTACAAATAACAATGCCAGGGTAAGTTACTTTATCTTTAACAGGGATACCACAAATATTCAATGTATTGCAAAATTTTGAAGGAAATAATAGAGATTTGTCTAAATTCATCTTTAAACCTGAAACATTGTTAAATTGATTTATACAGGCTCTAGCCTCTGAGATTTGGGTTTGATTTCATAAAAAGATTTCAGTGTCATCTGCTAGTTGACAGATTTGGGGGATTTTTTAAAATATGGGTAGACATTGTTTGAGTAACTAACAAAAACAAAAAAGGAGAGACTGGACAGCCTTGTCTTATACCGCGATGAATGTTAAATCTTTCTGAGGTGCCATGTGGTAACTTGACAGAGCTTTAACATCCATCCATCCATCCATCCATCCATCCATCTTCTTCCGCTTATCCGGGGTTGGGTCGCGGGGGCAGCAGCCTAAGCATGGAAACCCAGACTTCCCTCACCCCAGCCACTTCTTCCAGCTCTTCCCGGGGGATCCCGAGATGTTCCCAGGCCAGCCGAGAGACATAGTCTCTCCAGCGTGTCCTGGGCCGGCCCGGGGTCTCCGGTCTCCAACACCTCACCAGGGAGGTGTCCAGGAGGCATCCTAATTAGGTGCCCGAGCCACCTCATCTGGCTCCTCTCAACGTGGAGGAGCAGCGGTTCTACTCCAAGCTCCTTCCGGATGACCGAGCTTCTCATCCTATCTCTAAGGGAGAGCCCAGCCACCCTGCGGAGGAAGCTCATTTCGGCCGCTTGTAACTGCGATCTTGTTTTTTCGGTCACTTCCCAAAGCTCGTGACCATAGGTGAGGGTAGGAACGAAGATCGACCGGTAAACGGAGAGCCTTTCGGCTCAGCTCCCTCTTCACCACGACTGATCGGTCTCCAAGTCCACAAAACACATGTGGACTGGTTGGGTGAACTCCCATGCACCGTTGAGGACCCTGCCGAGGGTGTAGAGCCGGTCCACAGTTCCACGACCAGGACGAAAACCACATTGCTCCTCCTGAATCCGAGGTTCGACCACCCGGCGGACCCTCCTCTCCAGTACCCCTGAATAGACCTTACCAGGGAGGCTGAGGAGTGTGATCCCCCTATAGTTGGAACACATCCTCCGGTCCCCCTTCTTAAAAAGAGGGACCACCACCCCAGTCTGCCAATCCAGAGGCACTGCCCCCGATGTCTACGCAATGTTGTAGAGGAGTGTCAGCCATGACAGCCCCACAACATCCACGGCCTTAAGGAACTCTGGGCGGATCTCATCCACCCCTGGGGCCCTGCCACTGGAAAACTTGTTGACTACCTCGGCGACCTCCACCCCAGAGATGGGAGAGCCCACTCCCGTGTCTCCAGGTCCTGCTTCCTCAAAGGGAGGCGTGTCAGTGGGATTGAGGAGGTCTTCGAAGTATTCCCCCCACCGATCAACAACGTCCCGAGTCGAGGTCAGCAGCACACCATCCCCACTGAACACAGTGTTCACAGTGCACTGCTTCCCCCTCCTGAGACGCTGCATGGTGGTCCAGAATCTCTTCGAAGTCGTCCGGAAGTCGTTTTCCATGGCCTCGCCGAACGAGGGAATCCCCAGAAGGACCATTTTCCAGCACTCCCTCTAAGGACTCCAAGAAGGGTGGATACTCTGAACTGCTGTTTGGACCATAGGCACAAACAACAGTCAGGATCCGTCCCCCCACCCGAAGGCAGAGGGAGGCTACCCTCTCGTCTACCGGGGTAAACTCCAACACACAGGCACCAAGCCGGGGGGCGATAAGTATTACCACCCCTGCCCGGCCCCTCTCACCAGTGGCAACTCCAGTGTGGAAGAGAGTCCAACCCCTCTTGAGAAGACTGGTTCCGGAGCCCTTGCTATACGTAGAGGTGAGACTGACTATATCTAGTCCGAACTTCTCAACCTCCTGCACCAGCTCAGGCTCCTTCCCCACCAGAGAGATGACATTCTACGTCCCTAGAGCTAGTTTCTGTAGCCGAGGATCGGACCGCCAAGGTCCCCGCCTTCAGCCACTGCCCAAATCACCTTGCACCCGACCCCTTTGGCCCCTCCTGCAGGTGGTGAGCCCTTTGGAAGGGGGTCCCACGTTGCCTCTTCGGGCTGAGCCCGGCCGGGCCCCATGGGAGAAGGCCCGGCCACCAGGCGCTCGCCATCGAGCCCCACCCCCAGGCCTGGCTCCGGTGACCCATGTCCGGGCAAGGGAAACGTGAATCCATTTATTTTACTCATCATAAGGGGTTTGTTGAGCTACTCTTTGTCTGGTCCCTCCCCTAGGACCTGTTTGCCATGGGAGACCCTACCAGGGGCATAAAAGCCCCCAACAACTGAGCTCCTAGGATCATTGGGACACGCAAACTCCTCCACCACGATAAGGTGGTAGCTCAGGGAGGGGAGAGCTTTAACAGCCATTATAAAGTGTTTGAAGAGCACGTTGAAAATACTTTCCAAAACCAAAGAAAGGTATTGTTTTAAAAATAAATTCATGTTCAATCGTATCAAATGCCAACAGAAAATCATAGTCTATCATGTCCAATATCAAGCAAATGTTATTGCTTATGTGTCTCTTTTGCATAAAACCTGTTTGCTCTTCATCAATTAATTGCCTTAATCCTTGTTTTATCCTTTTAGCAAAAATCAAGGCAAATAACTTTGCATAATTATTAAGAAGACAAATGGGTCTCCAATTTTCTTTTTTTAAACGATCCTTGTTTGGTTTTGGAATTAATGTAATTATTCCAAGTTTAAGAGCAGTTGGAAGTTCACCTTTTAAGAAAGACTATTTAAATACAGCTGTATAAAAAGGAGCAATTTTGGAACTAAACGTTTTATAAAATTCACCTGTTAGCCCATCATTACCATGGGATTTGTTTTCTTTAAGACATTTAATGCATTCAACAATTTCAGGCAGAGAGATTTCAACATCACAACAATTGCTAAACTCATTAGTGACTCATTGACTCTGTTGCTATGTTATCTAAAAAGGAATGAATTGGAGATGTAGAGGGAATTGCAGAATATAGCTGTTGATAGAATTTAGTTACATGCTGAGATATTATTGCAACACTGCCCTTTCAGTTGAATTCAACCTTTTTCCTTCATATCACATCATTAACTTGCATTTAGAAGACCAATTTTTGACATTTGCCAATTGATTCAGAATTGTTTGACATAAGGTTAAAGATTCTTATTTGAATCTCTATTTGTCACCTACCCCTTGTTGTGATGTATCAGATCTGTCTGATAAATCACAACACAGCAGCAGTTGCACAATTAGTAACTCATATCCTGTAAGGGGGAGCGCTGGCTGATGTGTTAGACTGTATTTTTTCTGATGGATCCTTAGAGATCTGTCCTCACTCCTAGTTTCCTCATAACAGTAATTGCAGCTTCAGGACGGCCTGCAAGATGGCAGACTAGAAGCTACCTGGTCAACCAAAAAGCAAAGAAGCATCAAAAAGAATTCTTAAGGTGTGAGATGTTTGTGATTTAGGAATTTTGTGATGAACCAAACTCACATGGACCTGTTCAATTTTAATGTTGATGTATTACAGTGGTTCAGTGAGCTTGATTACTTCTAAAGTGGAGAGAAAAAATATGCTTATTGAACAGCATAAGATTATAAATACTTACTAGGTTAGCATCAAAATCTGTGCAGCTTTTCATATTTGCAGGTTTCTATTTAGTGTAAAGTAAACATGTACGCCTTTAGCAAGCAATTATCACTGTTGCTTTAGTATAACTATTCCTAAACTTAATCTGTAGTTTGTAATCTGTTTTTTTTCCTCCCCAGAGAGTGGCATGCCTTTCCAGGTAGTGGCTGCAATCGACATTAACACTACAGCTAATCAAATCTACAGGCACAATTTCCCAGACACAACTCAGTGGAACAAGACCATAGAGGTGGGTGACAGTGGAGAATTAAGGCGGGATTGCTTGCATCTGAATAAAAGAGTGATTCAGACCTCTCTGTATTTCAGTTTGTCTTTTGCACTGCACTAGAATAGGGAGTTATCCTACCTTTATGCTAAAAGAGGCCCTTGCCTACCTGTGGTCTTCATAAGGAAAAACTGTGTATTGGCCGTAAGAGGTGCAGATGATTACTCATATGATGATGATGATTATTATTCTAAAAACTACACACCTGAAGGGGTGCAATGATAATGATTCACAGATCTAAACCAATGCTCTGGCTTGATTTATGACTTTGCAGTCTTATAAAACTTTAAAACTTCATTTTTTTCTGTTTTTTGGGGGGCTTTTTAGGGCATAACAATAGATGACTTTAATAAACTGTCTTTTGACATGATTTTGATGAGCCCTCCTTGCCAGCCTTTCACAAGGTAAGCCTGATTTTGTATATGATTTTATACAGTAAGTTGTGGCACCCCATTGTAAGACTGGTACTCTGCCCCATGAAATTTGCCAGCCAAATGAAAGCTTGGATGGAGGACAGAATATTGAACAGTTGGATATAAGAATAGGGCTCTATAGCTACTGTAGCGGTTTTGTGCCGTTCCACTGAGGCAGAGCAGTGCTTTAAGTTATAATAATATCAGGATGGAGACATACTCACAGTCCTAACTGCTGATGTTTAGCAGTTTTCAATGGACACTGTAGCTTTATAGGGCATGTTCTGTATATCTAAAATATAAAAAGAAGTCATCAGCACCTACCAATTAGTATTTAATGCTGTTTAATGATGCACAAAAGCAAACAGAAATGAACATGTTTTAGCCCTAATCTTTCTTTAGCATTACTTTGACATGGTGGGTGTAATCCTTATTAAACAGAAACCAGAAACCAGAAACCTGGTAGTGATTGATCACTAGCTGATAGGAGTTAACGCAGTAATCTTGAAAACATACGTCATAGGCTTTATAAGCAACTTCATAATATGAAATGAAAATGGGTAACAAGAAGTCAATCTTTGTTCTCACAGCTATGACAATTGATACAGGCCAATGAAACTAATTGTAGGAAAGTATATTTATTATAACATGCATACATTCTTCCTGTATAGAAGTAAATACACTCGTATGCACATCAGCACCAGATACCAACGTCACAAAAAAAATTCTGAAAAAAACTGTCTGTATAATTCTCTGTTTTCTGTTACCACAACACCATACTGACACTAAATATTAAACATCTTAGTTTCCTCGTGTATACTTAGCTAGCCATACTTCCAAGGAGGCATTGCTATTTTAATTATAAAAAAAGGAAATTCACTTGTAATAATAAAATCACAGATTGGGTGATTTGAAATAATCAGTATTTCTACAAATAATACAGACATATGCATTGCCACCATAAATGGTCCAAAGTTTGATGATCCCTCCTTTTTCCACAGCTTCTTCACTGCAATCTTGGCCTACTCGTATGTATGTATGTGTGTGTGTGTGTATGTGTGTGTGTGTGTGTGTGTGTGTGTGTGTGTGTAGGTGTGTGTGTGTGTGTGTGTGTGTATGTATGTGTGTATGTATGTGTGTATGTATGTGTCAGACACACCTTCTCATTTAATGTTTTTTTATATTTTTAGTACTTTCTAAAACTGGAGATACAGACTGAAGACACCAAATATATGAAGCAAGATATATGGAATTATGTAGCAAAGAAAAATGTGTTAAATAACTCTAAATACTAGGGATGGGCGGATGAAGCCTCATGAAGCCTCATGAAGCTTCTTCCTGGTTGTGCCGGAAAATGAAGCAAAGCTTCGAAGCTTTGAACCACACAGAACAGCGACATCTGGTGGTGCACGAAAAGTATATAATTTGTTTCAGTCAGTGGTTCACTTCGATATGTGCGCAATTAAAGCCCATGATAACACAACTGCGAGTGTCCCTTTTTGTCCTATATTGGTTTCATGGCTTTCATTTATGTGACAAGTATTCGATGACAGTGGGTGGTGTGCTTGTGTGACAATGTAAAAAATTTACATTTTATTAAGTAACGGGAAAAAAGATGAACATAAATGAAATGACACATGAAAACTTCCTTCCAGTCAACAACAAAAATAAATTCTGTCTTTTCGGGGTTATCAGCCCAAAATAATCCCAGGTCCCAGGTGACGCTCGAAGCGTTCAACGCCAACGGGCCATCCCTACTAAATACCATCCCTACTAAATACGTTTATCTGTGAATGTTCTCATTCATCAAGGTCATAGTTATTCTAGGCAAATAAATCGAAGGCAACTGGACTCAGTAATATGTCTGTGAAGACGTTTCGCCTCTT
>JAQNCA010000016.1:4914829-4941991 GCA_029783725.1 Acanthurus tractus
CGGGACAGATGTAATCTGTTCCTGTGTCATGAATAGGAGTACAAAATTAAGTGACAATTACATTAAACAAAGCAGCAGGCTAATCCAGACATCATGCTTGTGATCCACCTGCATTCCTGCTCTGTCAAAATAGGAGAACCTTTGATGATATATTCTCTCTCAGTATCTCTTCCTCATCCTCCTTGTAATCATGTACTCCATCTTTTGAGATCACATTAAGAATAAAGATTAAAACAGAGAAATATTGGCAATCACAGGTAAATCCTTGAGACATCGACTTACTTACATTTACTCAGTGAGCGTTTCTCTCTTTTTTTCTCTTTGAATGAGATTCATGAGACGAGAGAAGCCGAATATATACACCGTATTGGATGCTGTGGCTGTTTGTGGTTGGCTGAGAGATATGAACTAGTTAGTTTGCATCACACTTCCAGCTGCGGTCAGGTTGAGTTTTCATTACACGGGACAAACGTCTTTGATCTGACATCAGACAGTTTCATTAAATAGTGGTTGCTGTGATTGTTTATATCATTGAAATGTACCAGACACTCTGGAAACCTGCCTGTGAGGTTTTGGTGACGTGTGCGCACTGCGCGCCTGTCAGCCAAATTACCACTACGCCAGGCGCGCTTCGCCTGCACAGAGAATAGACCAGGTTGGAGCTGGCGAGCTTTCAGCCTGAATCTGCTGACACCTCCCCCCTGGTGCACCGCCACACCCATCTCAGCACAGCAGCCCAGTTTACCAAATTGCCAAATTGGCTGCGCACAGTGGTGTGCAGGACGAAATTACCACTGCACGGGTTGCACCACACTCCACCACCCTGCGCAGCGCCAAGAAATTAGAGCCCTGCATGTCAAAAAATTCTCTTTCAGTTGGTTACTTTCTTTAGTGACTGTCTGCAATTGCTTGTTGAGCTATCACAGAGATGCAATATGATAGGGAGACCTGTAAAGTCACAGCCCACTGAGAATAATCAAGTCTGATCCCTGGACTAAATGAACAGAAAAAAAAGGCTTTAAGGCTGTAAGCATTACCACATGAAGAGTATAATTGAATACACGTTCAAACCCTCGTAGGAGACACCATATTCCTTTTAATCTTGTTTCTTTCCATGCTTGCAACGTGATTGGGTGGGGTTGGGGCTGAAGGGGGCGGTTCTTAAAAGTGATGTTACACTGCTGAAGCAGCTTGTTATTAATCCTAATGCATTTTCCTGCAGGTTGTACTCGACTTGAATACGTGACCTGATCATTCCTTGGTGAGTGTGATTTTTCGTGATTTAGATCTATGCTTGTGACATGACATGCATTTTTTTTCAACCATAAATCAGAAATCATTTTTTCATCCTTTTTCTCAACAGGCCACGTTACTCACTCACTTAGGTTAAATGGACTGCATTTAATTTTAGCATTTCTAGTCTTTCACATACTTAAAATGCATTGCAACACAAGTAAGCATTCACCCCTTCACAAGTACACACACATGCACACACATGAACACACACGCACAGACACCCACAGACACAGACACACATTTATACATTCACACAATAATGGCGGGTGGCTTTTCTACACAGTGCCAACTGGCACATCAGGAACTCATACATTCACACGGCTTAGGGGTCCAGCTCAAAATAAAGACCAGAGTGGATCCAACCATCAACCTTAGTTCCCCTAAGATTAGTCAATGACTTGCTATACCCTCCTGCTAGTTTGATAAATGAAAATAAACAATCTTGATCCTGCTTTTAAAAGTTATGTGAAACTGCAAGTACTATAAAGAACTAATGAGGCAAAGTGGAAATTTTGTTTTTATACAGTATCATTTTAAGGCGTCCCTATGACCGGTCTGCAATGCCATGAGGTAGCTTGCCTGGGCCCACCTTACTTGCCACCTAGTTTGCAAAGCACCTACCCCTAATGCTTGTCTGGACCAGTGGCAGGCCCAAAATAGGTCTGAGACAAAATTGCCTGATGAAATTACCACATAGCTGATATTTTAACTCTTACCTAAGGTGCTAGGTACACATATGAACCCTTTTCAGCCCCAAATTTGGCCTTAAACATTTGCTTTCTCCTCAGATGGCAATATTTTTTTATAGGCTTCAAAAGCTTATTGATTACTAAGAGAACACTGATGATGAGAAGTTTTGCAAAGCTTTTTCAATACTTAAATAGACTGAATTTTGAGGTACTAATCAACTTTGTCTGGGAAAAATGGGGAAAAAATGAACTTGTGTCGAACTTAGGCCCTCACAGTCTAAAGTATAGGTGTGTCTGCTTTCAAATGAACACAGATGGAAAAAAAAAATCTTCTCAGATATGTGTGGTTTATGGAACATTTGGCCAAAGTTGCAGAATCTGTGAGAAGGTTTTTCCCAGATTTGTACTTTACATTTGTCCTCTCCTGCACTCTGCTAGTCATGCGAATTACTCTAGGCACCAGAAGATTCGGCAACACAGACCCACTATATAATCTGAGAAGGAGCAGAGGAAACTATAAAACTAAAACTGTAATGTCTTGAAAACATCTCGAGATTGCAAAAACAAACAAACTTTTAAAGACAAGATATATAGGTCAAAGTCTTGTGATTCAAATTACTGTGTATGATCACTCTCTCCACTGGATTGAATGTAGATTTCTATCTGCCTTTATATAGGACTGATCCCCACACAGCTGCCAGTACACATGTCCATCACACTTAAACCAACTCATCAGGTCATGCCTTGGACATTCAAGATAAAAGGCACACAACACTTTCAAAATAAAAGTCCGTACATTTATAAAAAATACTCTCAAAACCTTAAAATGAATATTTTCTCTACACTCTAATGCAGAGGACGCCTACCCAACAGGCCACAGTGCAAGGTCCTGACCATCGCGGCTTGCAGCATTATTTTTGTTTGTAGTTCATTTTCTTTATGCATGTCTTTATTCATTTCTACTTCATGACCAACTTTCAATATTCATGTCTTTATTCATTTCTACTTCATGACCAACTTTCAATATTCATGTCTGTCTGTGCTCTATATAGCACAGTAATCATAGTAAGCATATTCAAAATTCAAATGAAAATTAAATAGCAACTGTTGTGTAATCTCTAAAAGTGGGTAACTTTAGGAGTCATTTCTAATACTACCCTCCTCTCTACCTTGAATAAATAGGATGTATGGAGTGTAAAGAGACAATGCAGGGAGGCAGGGAGGAAGTGGAGCAGACTTAGCACTTCTCTCGCTTTGCTGACATATTTAATGTTTACATACCAGAACAAAAACAAAGAAGCTAGAAATCAATATTTTTCAAGCCTATTTCAAATCATGGTCATAATCCTGAAATCAGCGTTAAAACAGTTAAATCTGTATTAAGTCCCTTACCAAGTCAGCCTGTTAAACCCACCGCTGAGAAATGTGAACAATTTCTCAATTACTTTCATATGAAAATTAAGGGAATCCACCAACAATTCAACACTGACCTTAGAGAGTCCTATAATGACTCATGCCTTCTGTTCAATATAAACCATTTTAATGAGATTACTGTCTACCCTGGAACGCATTTTAGCACTCTCTAAGTCTCTAACTGCTCTCTGCGTTCTTGGGCTTCCCATCTTTTTGAAAGTATGCTATTGTTTACTGATGAAGAAATGTCTGGAAATTAAGTGATGTCTAGGAACTTCCACCCCCTACTGGTGTGAACCTATGCTCTTGATGTAATCAGATGACGTCTTGGGTACGTCAACCATCCACTGATTCCTGCCAGCTACGTGTTACATTCTTTTGCTGACACCTCCTAATCTGACCCCTCGATCCTGTCACCCTGTATATCTGAATGCAAATGCCCCACCCTGTCTGTTGATTCCCCTAGTAGATGCAGGCTCCTTCCTGCATCTGTTCCTTTTGTCTCCCTTTTTTATTCCCTTTTGTTTAGCATTACCTGCTGTATTGATTGTAATTCGTTTGCTTGGGGTCAGCTCACAAACAGACCCACTCTGTCAATCAGTACACCAGTTTGATGGCATACTCCAATAAAACTCACACCATCACAGCAAACCCTAAATTGGATTTTGGACTTTGGACTTGGATTTTTCTTCAACATCACACGTTTTTAAAGAGGACTTGTCTTGACCCTGCTGTTTTAAGTAATTTTAGACCTATCTCAAATTTACCACTTTTCTCCAAGATTTTAGAAAAAGTTGTGGCCTATCAGCTAATTGTTTTATGAATTAATCTGCTTTTTTCAGTTGATTCTGGCCGTATTCCATTTTAATCCTCCTTGACCTCAGCACAGCTTTCGAGAATGGTGGACCACAATGTTTTAAATCAGCTGTCTGAAGCACAGTGTAGGTGTTAGTGGAGTGGCACTGGACTCGTTTATCTTCTATCTGTCAAATAGGTCCTTTTTAGTCAAGCTAAGAGATGTCTCCTGTTCCCACGCACCCTTCTCTTGTGGTGTGCCAAAAGGATCTATTTTGTGCGTCCTCCTTTTCACAATTACATTACCCCTGGGACATATCCTACACAGCTTAAATATCAACTTTTAATGTTATGCCGACGACACCCAGCTCTATGTACAGCTTAAATCTGGCAGCACTGATGTTTTGCACGTTCTGTCCTGCCTAACTGAAGTCAAAAACTGGATGTCTCAAAATATTCTACAGTTGAATGCTTCTAAACTGGAAGTGATCATCATTACATCCACTGCCCCCAGCACTAGCAGTGTTTAGTATCTTTCCTCTAGTCTGGGCTCTGACTTGAAAAATGTTTGCGAAGAGGCCCGCAACCTAACTGTCTTTTTTGATTCTCAATGATTCACCAGCTGAAATTTATCAGTAATTGAAAAGCAATCCTGCCCCTTGTCAGTGCAAATTAACATCAGCTGGTTCAGTCCCAACTGATGGCCGATAAAAAGGTGTCTCATTGCCAAGGTGTCACACAAGAAACATCTCATGATGGGTAAAAGCAAAGAGCTTTTATGACCTTAGCAACCTTATTGTTGCAAAACATACTGATGGCTTTGGTTACAGAAGGATTTCTAAACTTCTGAATGTTCCA
This sequence comes from Acanthurus tractus, assembly GCA_029783725.1. Classification (NCBI taxonomy): domain Eukaryota; kingdom Metazoa; phylum Chordata; class Actinopteri; order Acanthuriformes; family Acanthuridae; genus Acanthurus; species Acanthurus tractus. The sequence continues at coordinate 4,919,881 of JAQNCA010000016.1, forward strand.
GTGAGCACTGTTGGGGCAATAATCCGTAAGAGGAAACAATATCATTTCACCATAAACTGGCCACGACCAGGTGTTCCTCGCAAGATTTCTGACAGAGAAGTTAAAAGTATGATTAGAAGAGTTGTCCAAGAGCCAAGGACCACTTTAGAAAGACCTGGAATTAGCAACTACAATTGTTTGAAAGAAAACAATAAGTAAAGCACTCAACAGCAATGGCCTGTATGCACGCTGTATTGTATTGCCCCAACTGCTGATGAAAAAATGCTGAAGCTTCTTTAAAATTTGCTGCACAACATTTAGACAAGCCTGTGAAATACTGAGAGAATATAGTCTGGTCTGATGAGTCCAAAATTGAACTCTTTAGATGTCATAATACACACCATGGTTGGAGGTCAAATGGTGCTGCACATCACCCCAAAAACACAATACCAACAGTGGAATTTGGAGGTGGGAACATCATGGTGTGGGGAAAACCTCATACAATTGAAGGAAGGATGAATGGAAAAATGTATAGAGACATTCTTGATAAAAATCTGCTGCCATCTACCGGGGTGATGATGATGAAACAAGGGTGGACACTTCAGGAAGACAATGATCCCAAGCCAAGGAAACGCTTACGTGGTTTCAGAGAAATAAAATAAAGCTGCTAGAATGGCCCAGCCAATCACCTATCTTGAATCCAATAGAAAATCTGTAGAAAGAACTAAAGATCAGAATTCATGTAAGAGGCCCACCGAACCTTCAAGAGTTGAAGACTGCTAGAGTGGAAGAATGGGCCAAAATCACACTTGAGCAACGCATGGAACTAGTTTCTTCATACAGGAGGCGTCTTGAAGCTGTCACTACAGGTGAAAAGGGGCCATAAAACATGATGTTTTTATCTGTTTATGAGACTTAAAGACTGTTCTGAATATATTTGTTGGAATAACTTAATTTTTGTTTTACAGTGATGCTTTGGCCTCGATGTCTGGACCGAAACCTCTCTTTGGAACCTCACTTCCGGGTTACACGGTAAATGAGCAGCAGCAGGACCAATCTCCCAAACAAACAGTTTTTTAACCGATCTAAAGACAATTTTAAGGATCTACTGAAGACTGCAGCAACTTCTAACTTTGTTTTTATCTGGACTACTGTTCTTAACCACTGAATGCTTGGATTTTACTGATTTTACTATAAAAAGTAAATTGCTAAGCACAGCAGCAGAGGAGTAAACACGAACACAGATCCGGGGGCAAGCTTCGATGACTACCTGATCCAGGTGAGCTTACCTGCCAGCCGGGACAGAACCGGACCGAACCGGTGGTGCTGCCCTAGGTTCCCTAGGCACTACCGTTTTACTGTGAGAGCACACAGAACTGATAGCGCAGGAGCTAATATACTTTTTACCTGCTAACTGTGTTAATGAGCTGTTAACACACCAATTGAGTTGTGCTACCAGAAGCAGCCACAGATCCAGTTTCTTCTGATCCAACCACAAGCCATGCTTTCACTCACCTCACCATCTGGATGTGACAGCTGCCTCTGCCTGACACAGAAAAATCTCCGAGCTGGAAGAGAGGATATCCATCTTATACCAGATCAAGGATGGAGAAGAGTTTCTGAACTCCCTGGTCACCGTGGGTCCCGCTATCACCGCCACGAACACCGGAGAACTGGATTCGACCGTCCCATGGCTGAATAGCAACTCTCCCCAGCCTGTAGCATTCCGGGCCTCGCTGGGAGCTAAGTCTAAGGCTCCGGTTAGGTCTACTCCAAGTGACAAGGAGCCCTGAATCACAGCCCATAAGCGTAGGCATGGTGGAACGCTGCCTGCTCATCCTCTTCAACCACCGACCCTCTAGCTGACCAACAAATACTCCATCCTGGACGGGCATGATTTTCCTCCGCTTGCCGGTCAACACATTATGTCACCAGAATCTGATGGCCCCTCTTCGCCACCCCCATCATCCATGTCTGTGTCCGAGCGGTCTGTCTCTCCTGTTGATCGCTGCTCTCAGCGTCAGGCCCCCTCTTCACAACCTGGCTGTGTGCTGGTCACCCCTTGTCCTGTAACCTGCTCTCCAGCAAGGCGCTGCTCTGCTGGGAAAGACGTTGCTCACCTGCTGCAACAGTCCCCAGCTACGTCCCTTCATCCCCGGCTGGTGAATGTGGTGCACTCAGTGGACATTGAGCCATCATCAGTGTTTTTAAAGTTTGACAGGATCTTAATCACTGGGGATTTTAATTTTCATGTGGACATTCACTCCAATGCCAGCGCTGCTGAATTTCTTGGGACAATGGACTCATTTAATTTTATTCAGCATGTCTCCGGCCCAACTCACATCCATGGCCATACTCTGGACCTAGTATTTACACTTGGCCTGACCATTACCTCACTGAATGTGGATGATTTGGGTGTCTCTGGCCACAGATGCATCATGTTCTCAACCCTGTTCCATGCTGTCCCCAACCATAAATTACTTGTCAGATACTTTGCTGTATCCACTGCTAGCAATTTTGCAGATGCTTACTCTGCCTCCTCTCTTTTTAAAACTGTACTTGCCCATCCCCATCACCTGAGCACAGAACAACTGATCACAACATTCAATTCAACCTGTGGATACATTTTGGATTCCGTGGCCCTTCAGACACTCAAAAAACCTTGCATCAAAAATCAACCATGGCTAAATAGTCAGACTCATGCTCTCAGGCAACGTTTGTCAACAGGCAGAACGCAAATGGAAAAAAGACAGACTTCAAGTCTCACTTTTTGAAAGGGACCCCTGGCAAACCACCATACTAAATCCACAGCCTGCTCCCTGGACACTGTCCCCACACTCCTCTTAAAACCTTGGTGTAATATTTGACACAAACACATCAACAATGTGGTGTAGGGCTGTTATTTTCAGTTAGGGAGCATTGCAAAACTGAAGTCCATCATCTCACAAAATGACCTAAAAATTGTAATAACTGCATTAATCTCCTCAAGGCTGGACTATTGTAACTCATTGTACCTGGGTATTGGCAAGTCATCCTTGTCTCGCTTACAGCTGGTCCAGAACGCTACAGCGACACTCCTAACTAGTACTAAAAAAAGAGACCATATTACACCTGTGCTAGCGTCCCTGCACTGGCTACCTATTAAATACAGGGTTGATTTTAAGGTTCTTTTTTTTTTGTTTTTAAAGCAATTCATGGGCTGGCACCCATATATATTGCTGATCTCCTCTGCCCATACTCTACCCCACATCCTCTCAGATCCTCATATCACCATCTTTTAACTGTTCTGGGTAAAGGAGGCCGAGCATTTGCAGTCGCTGCCCCAAAGCTATGGAATAGCTTACCACTTTTAGTGAAATGCTCGCCTTCCATTGAATATTTTAAGACAAATCTTAAAACATACTTGTTTTTATTGGCCTTTGATTGTTTGTAATGGTTTTAATACTTTTTTTAGTATACTTTTAGTATTCTAGGATTTTTAATGTTTTTTTATCGGGGTTTTATCCTATTAATATTTGTGTTTTGCAATATTTCAATGTGCTATTGTTTTACTCTGTGCAGCACTTTGGTCAACTGTGGTTGTTTTGAAATGTGCATTATAAATAAATTTGATTTGATTACCAACAAAGGCTTTTGTACAAAGTATTAAAATAATTTAAGTAAATGTATTCAATACTTTTTCTCCTTTGTCATTCCATTTTATAACACATAACTTAATTTATGCACATCTAAGGTTTGATTTCTTTGCATGTGTGGGTTGCATGGGTTGCTACCGACATCTGGTGAAAATTTCATGTCAATAGCACCTTTAGAAATATATATACTGAGAAAAATGGTGGCATGTTCAATACTTATTTTACCTGCTGTATATCCTCCAGACTTTTACTGTGTTTTTATGGGATCTTACTGGTTTAATAATTTTACTATATGTTTTATTTTTAGGAGTAGTTAGTTAGTTTTAGTTAGTTAGTTTTTTAGGAGCTGTTTTAATCCGGATGATGGACCTTGCATACTGTGAAACTGACTTTGACTGTTAGCCTAAATTATGTCAAAAGTGTTCTATTACATATTCAAGAGTCTCTTCAGTTTGGATTTTGGAGCTGTTTCAATTTTACAAAAAAAATACTGTATATACATTAACATATTTAAAAAAATGTATTAAGTCAAACATTAAGAGTTATCTGTAACTGGTTTCCATTCCTAGGAGCACAACAATTACTCTAAGGTTTTTAATGTCACCCCATGCCACCTCTTGCCTACCACAATTTACTTTGAACTCTGTGACCAAGCATGCTCTTCACATGATTGTCCAGGTTAACTTAACAGAATTCACCTAGCAACACCATCAGCAGGAGGTATATGTGTAGGAGCTGGAATGTGCCCCCACTACACACAGTAATATGATTACTTCAGGTAACTGTTTCATGCTATTAAAGATCCTTTAATGGTGTAAATCAATCACTTTGTCATGTTTCCTGTTTAGCCTGTTGACAAGAATTCAGTCCTTACAGCCATTCTCTGCTTCTCTCCTCCACTGAGGACGTCCATCCAGTCCTGGACTGAGTCCCAGCTGCCCTCCCTGTCCAGGATATGACCCAGCTGGACATTGTCCAGGTATTCTTTCAACACCTGCACACAAAACACATCAACACAAGACAAAGTGTATACTTAGAAACACACAGAGACAAAGGAAGTGAAAGTGAAATGCATGGGAGTGTGTCTCACCTGATCAGAGATGCCTCTCCTCCTCTGTTCATCACAAGTGTCAGGGTAAATGACTTGGTCTCTTAGAGAACCCAGCGTCATGTACGGTCTCTAAGCAAATACACCAGATTAGGATAAGTTCCTCAAGTTTTAACATTGTAGTTGTGCTTTTATTTAGTTTTGAGTAATTAAACATTAATTACATAAAAGAGACAAATTAAATATAACCCCCTAAAATATTGCAGTCCTCCCCTGAAAATAAAACAATCTCCTATGAGTTCTACAGTTAGACTATAATTTGTTACTCAAGTATTAATGTTCTGTTTCAGCATACATATATATCTGCCAAAACTTTGACTCCATGTACTGTTGCTTAACACTAGAACTGCCAAGGGGTTATTTTAACCCGCTACAAAAACAGCTGTATTGCTCAGCATTCGCTCAACTGTCTGGTTGCTTAGCAACGGCTACTGCTAGATGCCATTTGACAAAAAGGCTGCCCTTTTGCAAGCTGAAATAAGCTGTCTTTAATAGGCCTACACAGATAGAGAGAGAGGGAATTCTTCAGTTCCTTATTTCCAACATGTTATTCATTTCAAGATTGTTTTCTTCTTTTGCAATAATTAAATTAGCCTATATATCAATATGTGATATATAATAGCAGGCAATCTGTTTTTTGTTAGAAGCATATCTTATTGTGTTTTTATCAATTTTTCTTCCCTAAATGGTCTTCTAATAAATAATTAATTTAAAGGTGTAAATAATTTAGTTTTTTGTAGTCTGCAGTTTATTAATAAACTGTGAAATAAATCTGACCTTTTCAATCCATAATGGCATTGTTTGAAGGAACTGTAAAATTAACAACATCACAAACTGAAATTTTACTAGTCATTTTGTCAACTTAAAATAAAAAAAAAGATTAAAATGAACAATTTTTCCTGCTTCAAGAAAATGCATCTTTGTGACTGATGATGCTGTGGAGGCAGGGGTAAAAATGACCCCTTTTGGGGATGCTAGGTGGTATTGGAATGTTGGTGACTCCAGTGTTAAATTAAAAAAAAAGCCACCAGTCTTGGTTTTAATGTCACACTGTTTTATTGTAAAAAAATTACCCTATGTCTTGCTGAACTGCTCTAACCTTTTCTAGCCAAAAGCTAGGTCTGGAACATAACTGACACTGAGGGGAAATTTTTTTTGGTTCTTAATAATAATGAAAAAAACCTGGTAAGAAAAAAAATACCTGCGGGACGTAGAACAGCTTGCCCCTCTCAGGTTTTGTCAGGTGTCCACCAAACAGGGGCCACAGCTTCAAGAGAACATGAATAATAACCAACAAAAATAAAAGTATATATACAAACATTGCTTTACAGACAACAAAAGATCAATGCTTCTTTCCATTTAGCCACCAGGTTTCTCACCTCGCCAAGCACTCTGAAAAGAGAACTTTTGCCACAGCCATTTGGTCCACACACAAGAACATTGGTGCCAGACCTTACCTTAAAAGGACAGATAGACAATGGCATTTTGGATTACAGTATGACAGAGACACACTAGTCATTTCATTGTCTCATTTATTATGCAGATGTCTATGATAAAAGATGGGAAAAAAGGTTTTAAATTGAACTTTCTGGTAATGAATTAAGCCCATCATAAGAGCCTTAAGGGTGGACAATACGGACTCAAATCATCTCTCTGACTTGCAATGGCCCACTTCATTAATACAAAGTTGTAAAGGAATTTCTCCCTCCAGGTCTCTCCTTCCTTTGAGAGCGTAACACCTTTAGGTCTCATCCCTTCAGGGTTATCTCCCCAACATCTCTCAGTCTACAACTATTTCTTTTTGCAGTCAAGTCATGCTTAGTTGAGGTCCAGGTCACTGTGTTTCAATAAATATTGTGTTAGAGGTGTCTAAGAGTTATTTCTGCAGATATTCCCATCTGCCTTCACCATAGTAACAGAGGCCAAAGGCTAGGCTCTTCCTGATAACAAGAAGGCAAAATGTAGCTTATAGTGCCAGCAGACACAGAGACAAACACTGAACCTCGGAATAAGACACTGTCACCTCCAAGAGAATAGGGGTAAATGTGTGTTAGGTAGGAATATTTATGCTGTCATATCTAATAAGATTCTGAAGTTGTAGGGCTTTACTTTAACATGTAGTTTTGGACTGGAATCACATGAGGACAGAGAAACTTAAATGTACCATTTGTTTAAAAAAAAAAAAAAAATTTAAATTGTAATTTTAAAAATCAAAAAATGAATAATACCAATAATAATTATCCAATAGTAACAGCTTTAGTTGCATGCCAAAGTTGCCAATGAATGGCATTGTGGAGTTACAGACTACTGAACACTCATGTTACTGCCCATACTTTCTTATAATACACCTTCCTCCTTTACATGCGAATACAATCACTTTAGCCTCTGGTACGCCACAGCCAGCAGGGTGAAGAAGTTGGGCCAGCTGAAATGAACCACTGCTACAACCTAAAAGTTACTTGGTAGTATAGTTAGATAGCTGGGTATGTTGATTACATAAACAAAATAGATGAATCTCATGGAAAATGGCCTTTGTCAGTTTTGGAATCTAAGTCTCTGCTGCCAAGAAGAGAAATGCTGCAAAGCAAAGCAAGATCGAGGACAAATATTGGTGTGGCTTCTCCACATTGGAGACAGCTCCTGGCTAAGAAAAACATGAGGTCTGATTCTGAACTGGCCTTGTTTCTTTTAGACTGGTAAGTAACAACGTCCGTTGGCTGATTAGTGAAACATATCTTCAGTGTAAACAATGACAATGTAAACTGAAATGGTTGCAGATAAACCACAGCATTATGTAATTGTCGCACTGGTAGTTACTGACTGTGTTACTGCTAAAACGGCACTAAGTAAGCTCTAATGCAGCATTGGACTGTAGTTACACTATCATTACTTGTAAAGATGGGAAAACAGCCATGGTATTATTGTTGGGACCGCATTGAAGTTTCAGTATTGCTTCAATTTAGCACTTTCTTACTCTGCTGTCCATTTTGAACGAATTTACTGCAATTTTCCAATGACTGTAAATTGCAACTGTATGGACCTACAGGCCAATAGCTAAATCACTCACTCAGATCACAGTAGTTCAGAAGCTTTGCGATACATGAGATTTAGAGCTTTTTAAACTTCATTGTAACTTGCTAAAAATCATTACATGAAATTATATATTTTATTGCTGTTACGATATAGTGTAAAATAATTAGGTGCAACACTGCCTCCCCACCACCACTACCACCACCACATCACTGGAGCAAGTACTGGAATTTTACAAATGGCACCTTTAAATATTCTGTACAAGCAGAACAGTCTCAAAGTGCAGTATTCTTGGTTCCCTTGTGGTGTTGCTAGTACTGATCTCCTTGATGTCAAGTTCTACAACATCTTTTTTTGCCTTATTCCCCAAGCTCATCTTTCATTAAATGTCTGTCACATACGTTACAATAAATTTTTATGGCATAACAAAATTTGTTCTAAATAATATTCAAAGACAAGGTTTTGTATACTGTTTGAAAATTGCAGAACAAGTTGAAATTATATAAAATAGTGCTACTTTGGAAATCATTGTATTACACTGAGCTGGGTAAAAAGCAAATACTTGAGGTTCCTGAAAAATTAAAAAACAATCAGTAGAAACTAGGATATAATGAGAAATTGAGTAAAGGAAAAAAACGGAATGGCTACAACAGTCTGGTGATTGCAGAAAAATAAATAAATATAGAGGAAATAAATAAATATAAATAAAAAATTATTATTATTAAATAAAAAAGTAATCTTATGTAATACAGACTATAAAGCAAGGTAAATATAACATTTATGCAGTACCATGATACAAAGAGATCCAAAACCAGAGACAGTATCCAATCTCATTTAACGATCATAATTGTCTCAGCGCTAGTTAGTCTGTCTGACAGCAGAATGAAAATTAAAGATGAGAGCTCTACCTCAAATGTAAGATCCCTTATCAAGATGTCTCCATTCGGTGTTGCTAGAGGGGTATGGTCAAATCTGAAAATAAATAAAATATAGCTTTCAAGCTGAGTTCAAGAAAATGACAAATAAAGGTAGTACTGATGTCTGTGCAGATGCAGAAAAGGAGATCTACTTGATGATGTTATCTCTGTTGATAATTCGACCACTTCCAGGCACTAGTACAAGTTTCTCTGCAGTATCTGATTCTAAGGTGAAAAGAAAAAACAAAATCAGTCAAGCTAATTGGATGCACAGCTACACTTATCGAAGGTGATAACTAATTTCTGTGACATTTTTGGTGTTTGGGAGGCATGTGTACCTTTCTCCTGCTGGGAGACCATTGTGCGCTCATATTTGCCGGCATTCAGCTCCTTCAGGACTTTCATCAGTTCAGTGATGCGAGCTGTGAATCTGTGTGAAACATATGCATAAATAAAATTAGATTAACATTTAAAAAACCTGGGGAGATTATATATCTCTCTCATTTGAAAGGCATTATACAATGTTGTTGTTCCCTTTTTAGTTCACAGCATGTCTTCAGCATTTTCAATCTGTTCTCACATGAAGCCACCCCGTTCTGAATCAAACTTGTGATCAAACTGATTAAACAATTTAGCTCCATGACCAGAGTTTGTCCTGACTCATCTTCAGATCATAGTCCATATATCCTATTATTATCCTAGCATTGTCAAGTTTTTTGAGAAATATCAAGTCAATAATAACATCCGATTTTATGAACAAAATGCTCTCTGGCTTTGCCTATGATATTCTGGGAAATACTTATTTAACACCATATAACAGAAGCTTTGGACTGACATTAGATTTGTGACATCTGAACCAATAGTAATGACAGACTCAGAATGGATATTTGTTTGATGCCGACAACTCAACAGAGGCAAATGATACAAGAGTGGATGTTGACAGAGTATGCTAAGAAATTCATGAAATTAAGTCTGCAAGACAAATACCGAGGTGGAGTTCTTGCCTCTAGACTTCTAATTGATATTGCCTGCTTTGCCAAGTTATGTGTCTTGTGCTGTTGCTCAATGTTTGGCTCTGAGGGCAAAGTTGCTGACTCCCTTATTTTTGATCTCTTGGGCAAACATTCACTCCCACTCCAAGGTTAGTTTCCCAGACACTTACTAAAATGTTGAGTTTTTTTTTTTTAGTATGCATGTATATTAAAGCTTACAGTTTTGTTACAGAAACCTGGGATTTGTATTTATGACTGTCATATCGCGTTAAAACTGTGAGGTTATCAAATCAGAATAAAATTTTCTACAACTTTGAAAAAGCTAGTCTTTTTTTAATACATCTTTAAATACCATCAGGAATTCAAACTCTGGGAAAAACACTTCCATAAGCTAGGAGTAATGCAAACTGTATTTTAAAAAAAAAAATCACTTTAACTTTTATGATCCCCTCTTTGTTATATTTGATGGCACTCACCCTGAGAGGCGGGTCATCTCCCGGCCAGCCAGTACAATCCTTCCCAGGGCCTGGGACATTCTCAGGAGCATCCTTCCACTCTGGTAATAGTCCTTAAGGCCACATAAAGTCCAATCACAGAATTAAACCCATAGCCACTAAACACTACTGCAAAGCATCTACTGTAAACGGTTGGTATCTCATTATTTCAGCTGGCAACACTAAAATTTATTTTTGTCAAAACAATCTTATTACTGTGCTCATGCAGTTGTATGCACTAATTTGAAAGTCCTCTGTAATATAAACGCATGTGTATTTTTCCATATGCACTTCCTTTTACTTCAAACAGTAATTTTTTTTACAATTAAAAAATAATAATTTAGAGGTATTTACGTTAGATCTGCCTCAGCCTTCATAAATCTCCAAAAAGAGATGTGATGATTTCTTTTCTTATAAGTTTCAATTTACTGCCAATAATAATGTCACAAAGCAGAAGAATCTATTTTACTTGGCTCTACCATAAGTTCTGTGTGTTTGTGGGTGTTGAGTGTCTGTGTGCTTAAGTGCTGTCTGACCTCCAGCAGCTCTGAGTGTGAGCTGCGCAGGTGTCGAGGATGAGACAGGTTTAGGAATGGCCGGCTTACCACAAGGTAACCAACCACAGTGGCCACGTCTGCCAAGGCAAAGCATAAAGACACAAAAGAACTACTAATATCACATATACCTTTTTTTTAAGTAGGCATTATTAACGATACAGTAAAAATATTTAGTGTTATGTTTAATGTTATGTTTTTAATCCAGTCATGGACAGGGTGTGTCAAAATATTTTGATCTATATTCTTTCTATCCTTGTTCATTAATACATTAATCTCTTAGGTCTTATTTGCACATCATTTGTCCTGATACTCTATGAAATATGCTTAATATTAATAATCGGGATGGAAATCAATCTTTTTTGTCCTGGCACTAATAGTGTGTATAGCCATCTAATCAGTTATACAACCTACAAATTGTCAATTTAAGTAAGGAATACATTTACTTACACTTAGCAATAATGCTGTCCACAAATCCCATAGAGAAGCGAAAGAAGATAAAGTTATGCAAGTGGTCCACCTGAAAGACAAATAAGTGTTCACATTCTGAAGAGTTGAAAACACAGTAAATAGGTATTAGACAAAACTTTGCATCTCCTGTGCAGAATATGTTTATGCAACCCTATTGCCCTATTCTCTGCAAATCTAACTCCCTTATATTAAAATTTTCTTTTATATCTGTTCCTGTCAAAAATTTGATGTTTCTCATCACACAATGCAGTCACTTTCTACCTGCAGCCAGAGCTACTATTGCACTGTACAGCTGTACTGAATTTGTAGCTTTACCATCGCGCTTAAAATGTTTTCAGATGCTTTAAGAGTTGACAGAAGCATTAGACTTAGCAATAAAGTAAGTAATAAATCTGGTTAATAACCAATGACAACACCGTTCTGCTATTCAGGTCAATAGAGTAAGCCTTTGATTTTCCTTGCCTCTTTTGGTATTAGCCCTTACCTTGCACCTGCAATGTACGAGCGTTACCTAAAACATGACTGACCTAGTGAACCAAACAATTCACAGATTATGGTGGTGGATTATGACTAGTTATTTTACTATAATTGCTCACTGCAGTTTGAGGATTCTATCAACATACATTCTAACCTTTTGGGGAACACTGCTAAATTGTTACCCACCAGTTTCTTGAATGTTGTGTAAATGGTCTGTTTCTCCCTCATGTTCCCATTGTAGAAAGCAATCTCCTCACTAAAAAAAAGAGAAACATTTATAAATAAATTGTAAAAATGACAATAAATTCTAAATGGAAGTATTATCACAAGGTTTCAACAGTTGCTCTTGTGTGAACCTATTGGTGATGAGGCGAGAGTTGACGTATCGGTACTCTCCCTCGTAGCGCTGCTCAGTGACTGTCATTTTGCCTATTGGCCTCCTCAGTCTGGTCAGGAACAGACCTGAGATCAGCAGGTATGACATCATGATAGCTGGACCCTAGGTAGGGGAGAGGAGGTGGACTGAGGATGTTTCAGTTGTTCACTTAGTTGAATTCGACAACATTAGCCAAGAAAACTCTTTGTACAATAAACACTTTTCACCACCCAGGAAAAAATGTCTTCACCTTTAGAGTCATAACATGGCTGAAGGGAGTAGCCATGAATGAATAATGCTTACTGTGGCTAAGTTTTATGGAAAAAATACATTTTATACATAAAATATATAATATGTATAATGTAGCATGACATAATATATAAAATATTTGCTATTTACATATTGATCAGTGTCAGTACTTATCACAACGTATGATTTAATAATGATGCCAGAAAAAGATTATGATAATAACTGCCTGAAAAAACGGAGGTTTCACCAAAATTTAGAACATATTATATTAACATAAAAAATAAAATAATAAACATATAACTCTGTTAATATGGCTTTGATCAATATATATTTTGTGATTAAAGACTGTGTTTTAATATAAAACCCAAGGACGCTATTCTACAGCCAGCATAAAACAGCAAATAGTACAGAGCGAGTATTGTTGCCAGTATCAAACCTAGTATATTTGGGGAATGTATTGCTTTACTGGGTTTTGCTAACACGGAACCAGTAAGAGGATGGCTAGTGGCAGAGTAAAAAAAATTTCCTTTAATATCAATGGCCTGTCAAATCCAGTAAAATTATGGCCAAAATTAAGAAAAAAAAAAACAGAAACAGTGGGCCTTCTAATTTGCAGGGGAGATCTAAATATACATTTACAGCCTAAATTAGAAACATCAAGTGAAGAAACACATGATAAAAAGTCATTAATTAAGAGAAATTATATATTATTTGAAGAGGATGGCTTAAGTGACATATAGAGAGAATAAGAATAGTGATCTTATCGCTCAAAATCTGTTCTTAATACAGATTATTGGTTGTTCACCTCTAAATTTGACCAGACAGGCTTTGTCCGAGAGCACAAAATGCAAAACAATATACAACGGATGTTTCAAAATACTGACTACATTCAAAAAAATGGTAACTAGTATTGATGCTAAAAAAGGCGTTTGATTCAGTGAACTGGAACTTTCTCTATCAAGTCCTTTATAGATCTGGCCTATATGAAACAATAACAAAAACTATAGAGGCATTATATAATAAACCACTTGCTAGAATCGGAGTCAATGGTTGCTTATCAAATGGCTTTATTTTGGAAAGAGGATCAAGACAGAGTTATGCATGTTCACCATTGTCTTTTGCACTATATTTGGGCCCCCTGGCCTTAACATGTGAGACAAAACAAAGAAATAAGCCCACTGGAAGAAATTAAAAGCAAGTACTGCCTTGCATGGCAAACAGTATTTTAAAAATTTAGAAGTAATTATACCAAAGGACCTCACAGAACTATTAGAACTTACCAATACAAAGAAAAATAAAAGAGGATACAGCAAGATGGAACCTGATCTTTTTTAAAAAATCTTATTCAGGAAACAAACTATTGGAGATATTAAACTAACAATAAACAGTAGCTTTTAGATGTTTGTTACAGCAGTAGAAACAAATTTTTTAAACAAGGTGGTCAAAATAATCTAATTCAACAAGACAAACAATTTATTGACATAGTAAAAAACTAAATCACCAATTCATCAGTCATTAGCAAAAACCCATGAGGTCTGTAAAATACCGGACAAATTGAGAAGCAGGATTCTTCTTAGTTTTTTATCTATGTATCTTGAATAATTTGAAAATTTAAAATATGGTGGCGAGAGGTTGGCAACCTGTTATGGCAGCTCCTGCTCACTGCTGAGCTTTTCCCCCCTTTTAAGTTATTTTATTCACTTCTATTTTTCTTACTTTTCGTGGGTTTTTGTTAATTATTAACTGTGCACTATGGAGACTAAGGTTGCTGTGTTTTGGGTGGCCTTTCTACTGCTTTTTGCACTGTTTCTGACCGTGTCTGGGGACCCTGCGTGCAGCCATGGCCCTATGGTTTACAGAAGGGATTAACTGCTAGCGCTGCGTAACACCGCGGTGCTGCCCGTGAAACCTGATGTTCCTCGCAAGGTGAGGAGGAGAAGGAGACGGGGCAGCCATATGACGGAGCAGAGCATCGTGCCAGGAGGAGACGACAAAGACCTGTCCTCCTTTCCATCGTTATGGGAAACATAAGATCTCTCCCAAATAAGATGGACGAGTTAGCAGCGCTGACCTGTCACCAGCATGAATACCGGGAGAGCAGCATCATGGTGTTCACAGAGACATGGTTGACTGCGCTGACCCCAGACATGGGCGCGGAGCTGGATGGCTTCCAGCTGATACAGGTGGACAGGACAATGGAGAGCAGTAAGAGGAAAGAAGGAGGGCTGGCAGTGTTTATTAAAGAGAGATGGTGTAACTCTGGGCACCTCACCATTAAAGAGCAGCACTGCTGTAACGACATTAAACTGTTAAGCAGTAAGCATGAGGCCCCACTATTTGCCAAGGGAATTCACATATGCCATCATCATAGCTGTGTTTCTTACCCCCTCTGCTCACGCTGATGTAGCCTGTGATGTTCTCCACTCTGTGACTCTGTAACACTAACCTTGACTAGCAAGCTGCAGACACAGCATCCACAGGCCCTGCTCCTTATCTCTGGGAACTTAAATCATATCTCTCCGTCCTCCACACTGCCCACTTTCACTCAGTATGTGTGTATGACATGCCACACCAGAGACAATGAAACACTGGACTTTATTTTATGCCAACACCAAGGAGGCATACAGCTCATCACCCCTCCCTCCCCTGGGAAGATCAGACCACAACCTGGTTCACCTCCTGTCTGTGTACAAACTTCTAGTACACAGGCATCCAGCTGTTACCCGCACTGTTAGGAGATAGTCCAATAAAAGCTCTCCTTAAGGAGAAGAAGAGAGCATTTAGGTCAGGAAACAAAAAGGAGCTGAAGGCTGTGCAGAGGGAGCTGAGGATTAAGATCAGGAAAGGGAAACACTACTACAGGAGGAAGATGAAGGATCAGCTGCAGCAGAGCAACATCAGTGGAGTTGGGAGAGGCCTAAATACCATATCTGGCCATGGGGAACCCAACTCCCAAACTTGGGGCGGTGGGGAACCAACAGTGGGAGAATTATCTGAAGTCATTCTATAACAGGTTTGAGCAGTCATCTGCCCCTCCCCAAGTCCAGTCATCACTGCATCAAGACCCCTCATTGGCACCTCCAGCATGCTGCCCCATCCCCCCACTAACCTATACTCCTCCGACTACAACACCCAGCAGTGTACATTAATGTCCAATACTCTATAATATTATTAGCATTTCATGTGTACTAAAAATATAAATTACCTGCAACATCCATGTATATTATTTCAATTTAATCTGTGCAATTGAAGACTACCACTTAATAACGTCACCCTTTTAAATAATGTAAAAAAAAATCTTATTTTGTCCTTATTTTTTAATGTTCATTATTCTTATTGCTGCTTTTTACATTCTATTTTTACTGTCCACTTGCTAAAGCAACAATGCAAATTTCCCCATTGTGAGACTAATAAAAGAATATCTTATCATAAATGTAAATGAACTACAATCTCTCCTGAATGATACCGTGATGAATGTGTGTATTGTTGTTGCTGTACTTTCTGTTAACCCTTTTTTCTGTGTTATAGATTTGTATGTTTTTCTTTTGTCAACCTAAAAAGTCCTAAAAAAAATAAAGTGTATCCAGCAACTTCTTGCAAGTAACCACCCTTTTAACCTGGTACTTTTGGTTTACAAGCATCTCTAAACTCTAAAACAAATTAAAGCAGCATTAAACAGGCCCTCGCATCCTGGCACCTGTCAGGGCCAGCAGTAACTCACCCCAGACATGCTCCACCGCTGCTGCTCAGTCCACACTGCGACCCAAGCACAGTATGTGCCTTCTTTCTCTTATGCAGGCAGGTAAGCACATAACTGCACTAACTGCTTTAAAGTGGAAATCAGGCAGCCAATCAAGTTCATTCATTCATGTGCCAAATCAAAGTCCCATCTATTCAACAATCAACTGACATTGAATAAAGATGCAAACATATAAAAGAAGGAAGCAATGTTCCCTCTGGTATTTGCTAACATGGAAGACACCAGCTTTCACCACTGTGACCTGTCATGTCACTGGGTTGCTTGGTAGCGCAGGAGTTACAGAGTTAGCAGTGACGACCCATGACAGAAAGTGAAAGAAGCAGCCACAATGACAAAAAGGAGGCCACTACTGCACTGATCCTGCTTGTACTAATGAGTTTTACTGGGTAAAAGCCATAGACTGCATAAACAAGAAAAAAGCTTAGGGCAAAAAGACAAAATGCAACACTCACACACTTGAATAAAGTTTCACTTAAGTTTCAGTTTCTCTCACTTTACACACCTGTCAGTCAAAACAGCCCTCATGAACACCTGTTAGTGGAAAAACATCAAACTTGCCCTGTAAATTTCTGCACCATCTCTGCAGCATAGGAGTTATCTGTTTACTTTAAGTTTCCGTTCATCTGATGGGAGTTCAGCTGCGCTATAAAGATGGCAAACTGACTGACAGAAGTTTTAAAATAATCAGGAATAGCCACGTTTGAAAGCATTTATGTACTTATCAGTCTTAAGTCCATTTCAGTGCGTCGTCTCTTTGAAGGCTGATCTCACGGATACAGCAGTCATGAATACCTGTTAGCGACAACGATGCCAGCGATGCCAAACTGACTATCACAAGTTTTAAAATGAATCACAGCTCGATCGCTCACTTTCTCTCGCTCTCTCTTTCTCTCATTGAACATTGCTTATGTATATAGTTTAACATGTTTTGTGTTTCAATGTGCCTTTTATAGTGGTGTGTGTTCGAACATCAGCAAGTAATCTAGCTACCTAGCTACATGAGCAGAGAGCCAGCCTGTCTGTCACTTGTTATCGTCTCCTGACACAAACAGAAGATAATCCATCTTGTCGGCTTTCTTTAGCTGTCTCCCTATCTCTCTCTCTCACTGTATCGCGTTTGTTAATTTATATTTACAGTTTTGCTGCTTGGCTGTGGGTTTTATCATGATATGCGCTGAAATCATTGACTGTCTAAGAATACCCGCTTAGCTGTAATAGCTGCCAGAGTCTCTGATCTGTGAGAGCTGACCAATCACAGTTTACATAAACACTTAGAGATGGGAGGGGTGATGCATTCAGAGACACTCAGTGAAATACAAAGAGGGAGACAGCTGCAGAAATTAACAAAAATAACATAAAATAATAAAATTACAGTGTTTTGTCAACAATAAAGCAAGTAAACCTGTTCACATATTAATCTTAAGTGACAATGAACACAACATATCTATTTATAGGACACTACACAAGTTTAAGACACCAATAGAAGCCCATTTTATAGAAAACTTGACTTTTCCTTTCACAAGCAAAAAAGTATGACTGATACACGAGTATGACTGATAACTGACATGTACATGTCTTCAGGCTGAAAGTCTTATCAAATGTGTTGATGTTGAAGCAGATTGGTCTCTTTACAAAGAAGTTAGAGCTATTTTTTCTTTCCTGGCCAAACATGCAAATTTGACGGCCTGCCACAATCACACCATTCAAAAGCCTCTGACACCCTTGCAAACTTATCATCCTCAAGGTCTTTTCTATAAACTGTGCAAATTTCAGGGGGATAGGGTGAAGCCCCTAGGAGCTGCAAGTTCAATTGTGACCCCTGGAAATTGGCCTTATCCCAAACTTTGACTGAAAATATCTGACTTCCTTTTTGACTTTTGACACCAAGAGATATTTTTGTTGGTTTTGCTGTTTGAATAAGCCACCCAAATTTGTTTGTCTTGTCCTTTTGAATAAGCCAGGGCCTGCGGGGGCTGCTCTGTTGAAATTTTCTAGGGGGCGCTATTAAGACAATTTGCCATGCCAACAAGTTTTGGCCGGATTGGATCATGTACAGTGAAGTTACAGCTCACTTCCAAGATTTGACACCTCGCCACACCCCCAGGGTGTAAAAACCGGGACTTTTGTCCGATAACTTTTCATCCTCAAAGCTTTGTCTACAAACTGAACAAGTTTCAAGGGGATAGGATGAATCCCCTAGGACAAGTTGAACTAAGTACGACCCCTGGAAAAGGGCAAAAAAAGGCCTAAAACTGACATGTAATTTAAAATGCTGGACTCCAGTAGGATGTAAAGGGGTGCTCCAAGAGGCTCTTTTGTAAATCTAGAAAGGATACATCAGCCTACCAAATTTGGTGTGGGGGGGGGGCTTTGGTTTTGAAAATTAATAGGGGGTGCTTTTGGCCAAATCACCACACCCTTGCATAAAACCTACACTGCATCGCAATTTTCATGGGACTGGACCTGTGTGCCAAATTTCATGAGTTTTCACACGGACAAAGCACCTGGAAAATGCATTTTAAGTGCTAAAGATAAACAAAGGGAAAGCAATAGGGTCCTTGCACCACTTCTGGTGCTCGGGCCATAAAATGCAAAAATTCCCAGCCAGTTATGTGGTCTCAGCTAAGTATGCCTTTTAAAAGACACAAACAAGGTGTACCACAGTACACTTCACTTACATGAAAAGAAAATACCTCACTGCATTGCAAATGAACTTAATCCAGGGCACACAGTGTGTGTGTGTGCACGCATGCATGCGTGTGTGCATGCGTGTTCTTGTACATGCTTAGTGAGGACCAGCAACTTAGCTTACAAAGTAAAGACATTTTTGATGGTCCTCACTTTCTCACTGTTCATTAAAGGGCTATTTCAGGTTGTTTTTTTTTTTTTTAAAGATATATTTTGGGGCTTTTTCGCCTTTATTAGATAGGACAGAGTTGAATCGGGAGACAGAGAGAGGGGTAGACATGCGGAAAGGGTCGGAGCCGTACACAAACTCGCGACCGCCGCTACATGGGCCGCGCGCGCTACCAGTGAGCTAACCGGCGGCCCGGCTATTTCAGGTTTAAAGGTACACTCTATAGATTTTTTTGGAATTTAGCAGAACAGATTCAGTAGGGGTGATATTAAATATTTTATGTATGTTTTAATAAGTCTAAAATTGCTTGAAAATGAAATTTGTTTTGTTTTTATTATCCCAGAATTATTGTTAGTTATCAGACAAAATGTTGTAACTAACAAAGATATTTAGGACTAGCTATGTGCAAAAGAGAGTAAGCCAGAGTATTGCTACTGATTTAGCATGAAAACAAGAATCAAGGAGAGGTCTGTTCATCATTAAGTCAACAAATCATGTAAATGTTTTTCACAGTGCTCCATCATTTCTTTGCATGTTCATACTGTCGTTTAAAAGCACAGGTATACATTAGGAGAGAAAGCTATCTTACAGTCCACACAAGGACACCATAACTTCTGTAACTTCTCTGAAAAGGAGGAGTGAGCAAGGGAGCATGTGGTCTTGACTGTCACCACTAAATCCAGCTTAATACTCTGATACTACACATTGTCTCTTTAGACTTGGTTTCAGGGTTAGGAATGGGTTTGCATTGAGGTCAGGGTAAGGGTTAGGTTAAGCATTTATTTTTTCATTGTTAAGTTTAGGGTAAGGGGCTGGGAAATGCATCATGTCAATGAGTAACCTCATTACTAACAGCTTACTTCCTTTACAAATATGTGTGTGTTTTATTCATTGCTCTTATCAGCACTCAGTGTTGGCAATAACCCAATTTTACTTAGTTCACTTGGAAAAAGCAGTATTGATGCATCCCTCGAAAACACTGATCAGCATTTCCAATTTAGTTAAATATTGTATTTATTTTTTATTGTATCTCCATTAACTAAAATAAACAGACAGAGGATAACATGCTTACCTGAGCACCAATGGAGCTCGTCAGTTTGAAGATGTACAGGCCAATATCCAAGAGAGGCTATGGGGAAAATAGAGGACAGACGACTAACAATTAATACTTCAGAGGGGCTGATGTGGCTCTAAATAAATAAAATAAAGGCTCTTTGCAATATACTACTTTCTGAAAATGCTTGGAGATCAAGCCTTTTTAATCTCAGTTCAGAATCCAAGACTCCTAAACTTATTTGTTGTAATAACACAGGACACCTGTTACAATCAAAGGAGTGCTTAAAAACCTAGATCACAAGAAGAATAATCATATCACATAGCACTGATCCTCGGACAGCAAAAATTGCTAGGCTATCTCAGCAGTTCTTAGCTTGTCCTACATATTATATTATATTATCTTGATGTACAGGCCATATTGTCCATTATATCAGAGGCTTATCATTTTAATTTTTTTTTTTCAGATTAAGGAAAGAGTGGGTAATGGCTTAATATAATCTCCAACTAAATTTAGGATGTGTACTTATCCAAAGACCCAGAAATATTACACCATACCTGTCTTGTGCTGAGGAAACAGATACACAAATAAGGGTCATTTTTACGCAACATTTTTAACGTTAAACAACTAAATAGGCAGGGTTAATAGAAATGTTTTAAATTTTCTTTCCCAAATTGAAAGAGCTTCAGCAGTGATGAGAAATGCACAGCATTCCAATGGATTAATCCTAAATTCCTCACTCACTTTATAGGAGAAAATTTTATAACATTACTTAGCTTAGAGCTACAAACAAAGTTTTGTACCTTGCTGAGGTTGGAATAGAGGTCCACCACACTGTTGCAGAATTTTTCCACATCCTGTGTCAGTAGCTGGTCTGCATTGGCTATTCGGTTATCCAGGTTTCCCATTTTGTAATAGGTGAAACCTCTGGAAATGCAGAACATACAACTAGTTACACACAGTTAAACACAGATCCCATTCTTGTTCTTTTCACAGACCACTGAGAACACCAGAACATTTTTTTAAAGTTTGTATAATAGTTTTCAAAAAAGTCAAAACACATGAGGTCAGAGAATCTAAAAACATAGCATGTCATTGTAGTCATTCGTTCCAAAATTGCAGATTATAGGTTGTAGGGGGCCCTATCAACAGGGGCTTAAACCATTGCTCCGGTGGCTCCCGAGGCTGCAACTCACTACCAAAGATGGAGGAAGAAAATCCTGCACTTTGGTCAAGGATGCTGACAATTTCCTGGCTTCACACTGCAACAACATATTGCTGTCCCTGACAAGGGATAAGAGGTGAAACAGTGGCCTAAAGTCTGGACAAATAGTAACCATAAACTATGCAAACTTTGTTTGTTGAATAGCACAGTTGTGCTGCCCGATTACATTATAGTTCCTGGTTAAGAGTTTATATATTAAATATTATTCAACATTAAGAATATTTAAATGTTTTTGTTCTGGAATATTTTAAATGCTGTTCATGCCTTTTCAGTTTTCCCCATTTTGGTCATTCGAGTTAGGACCAACTAGCCATTTACTAACTAGCTTGCCATTTTCATGCTAAGCTGCTAACAGCTTTGCTGTCCATACATGGGCTGGGTGACCTGAGGCATATTCTGGCATGACATTAGAACACATGAACAATATTTAATATAGAGCTGCTCTCTGGTCAGGTGGTGGAAACGTTAATTTCTTTAAAAGCCTGTTCTCTTGTTCCTCTCAGATGGGCTGTAACTACTTAACAATACTACTTAATAGGGCTGGGCGATATGGCCTAAAAAAAAAAATCTCAGATTTTTTTGCAAAAAATCCAGATTCCCGATATGTCGATTTTTTTCACCCCCTACCTAAAATCAATTTGCAGATGATGAAACCCAACAAAAGTTTGACAAATTTGCAGAAGTCACCACAAACTCGAACCAATTCCAAATAACTGAAGTAGGGCTGTGAGTCAATTAAAATTTTACTCGCAAATTAATCGCAATTAATCTGCTCTATATGCAACTTAATAAGATAGTTATTGTGTTTCTTATACTCTAATCTGAAAAATTGGAGAGGACAATAATAAATCCTTTGTGGAAATATTCTATTTTTATTTTCATTGGAACATTCCAAAACGATTACGTACTTATACTGTCCAGATACTCTCCAAA
>JAQNCA010000016.1:4942091-4957231 GCA_029783725.1 Acanthurus tractus
CTCTATGCGTGCGCATGCTCGGTGCAAAAACCCTACACCATAGAGCGAATACTAACCGCGCACACTCTGACAATGAGAACGCTACTGCCACCTACTGTAGTGGACGTGCACTTACACTTTATTCTTGCACGGCTAAAAAAGTATGTTCTCGGGGTCACACGCACCCTCCATGGCATCGCACTGCGCCCCCCCAGGGGGGCGCGCCCCACTATTTGAGAAGGACTGCCTTAGTGTCTCATACAGATTCGGAGGGTACCCTCCACACACATAACCAACAAACGGGAGGCTGAGTTTGAGATCCCTGAAAATCCAAAAGAGAAACTGAAAGTGTCAAAGCAGTGATATTTGCCTAAACCTAACCGGCAATAAATGGATATTTTCCTAAATTTAACAGCGCATTTTAACCCGCAATCTAACAGTTTTTTGTTTTTTTTTACAGACTAGCCAACCACTTACTTTTGTCCCTTGGTTTTAGTGTAGTTTTAGTGTAATGAGATATATTGCTGGAAAGAAAATACGGAATAACACTACTCAAGCTCAATTAGCCAACTGATCTTTGACTTTTGCAAATACTGCTGAACTTGCACACACCTCATTACTAATTGTACTTTTATTAACTTAGAGGCAGCAACATGAAGTTTTTAGAAACGTTGTTAGTCAGTTTTTGACAGTGTAATAAGTTTTAAAGAAAAGTGTAATATGTTGATGATTCTTATGACAGTGGGCAGATTGTTCCTGTTAGAATGTACTTTAATTTTGAATGCACCTCTGCCAATTTCTTTACTGGTTTTGGGAACAGAGGAGGTTGCTGAATGTCCGTGCTTAATGTTGCTCTAACCAGTCTCAGCAGAATCCAGTTTAGGAAACAATAACTGTGTAACAGTTCTTTTACTTGTCTGCAACATAAAGCAGTTTATGGAGCAATATAGTAAACCTAGATTACAACTTAATTTGTTTTTAGTGGTCTTTATATGTTGTTTAAAAGAAAACAGTGGTTCAAGCCAAAGCTCAAAGTCACCTATTGAAGGAGAAGCACCAAAACCTAGCCTGGTAAAAACATATTGTATGACCTCTTTTCAGTGGTAGTTTGTTAGCAAAGGGTATAAAAATTACAGCATCATCAGTGTACAAGTGTACTTGTCAACCAGAGCAGATTTTATGAAGGTTATTAATTTAAATGGAAAAGGGAATGGGCCTAGAGATGAACCTTGTGGTACTCCCTTCTAAACAACTAAATAATCAAAATCCAATTGAGACTGAGAGTTAAACTTTAGATGAGAATTCTGAGACACCAAAGGTGCAGAGTTTATGTGGTAAGTTATTTGATTGATTGATTGATTGACTGATTGGTTAATTGGTTAATTGATTAAATTGGTTAATTTGAGTATGTAAGGAACAATTCATTCTCTTGTTTTTTAACAGTGAGAAAGTAAAAAGAAAAATAAACAAAGAATAGTAATGAAAATGAAAAGAAACATAAAGCACGGAAATATGCGTATTTGAAGAGAAGTGAAAGAAATATTACTTATGTGCTCCCACGGCTCTATAAATCAATAAATAACAATAACAAGCTTCCTGGTTGGTCTATACCTATCTATGCTCTAATTTAACATTTTTATTGTTAGTTTTATTTCTAACAGCATAACTTAAAACATAAACTTTAAAATTGGACTTTAAATTGAGACCATAGGATTTACTTGCACTTTTCATAATTTTTTTTTTTAATTTGTCATTGCAAAGCTATATGGTTTTTGTACACTACTTATCCAAACTATTCATGGAAATGGGTTGAAATACCTGTTCATTATTCATCATTCTGTTCATTTGAACATTCTGTTCACTGAGTAAGAGAGACAGCACGAAAAGTAC
The DNA here is from genome assembly GCA_029783725.1 of Acanthurus tractus. Taxonomy (NCBI): domain Eukaryota; kingdom Metazoa; phylum Chordata; class Actinopteri; order Acanthuriformes; family Acanthuridae; genus Acanthurus; species Acanthurus tractus. The sequence continues at coordinate 4,943,961 of JAQNCA010000016.1, forward strand.
TGAAGCACCAGTCTGCTTGCCTTTCTCTGTTTTCCTCTGCCTTTTACTGTCTCTTCTAATTTTGTTTAAGATGATCACAAAGCAAGACAATATTTATTAAGAAAAAAAGCTGAGAGGGACACAGTAAGCACCCAGAGCCTTTGAATTTGTTGGGACTCTGGGTGCAGTTTTAGTCAAAACCTGTCCCAGTGTGTGTACATCTGTGCTTGTGTGTCAGTAAAAGTGCTAAAAACATCATTGCAGAAGAAAGGTGCTACAAACAATTAACTAATTACAGTATTTTTTCCCCTATTGTTTCATTTATTTAGGGAAATGTTTACAGCAGGTAGAGGATAGGGGTTTGTTAAGTCTACTGCCTATTTAGCTATTTTCACTCAATTATCGAAAACCTGTTGTGTTGGGATCTTATCAGATTTTTTACTATTTGTTGAAACAAGCACAATGGTTTCTATTATTATTTTTGTAAAACAACCCTTAATTTACTCCCTTAAATAACAGAGGAATATATTTTAATGTTTGTTCTTGTTTTAAAACAATTGAAAAATCTTGCCTCTTTTTAACACATGTTATTTTGAGGGAGCTGTGGCTCTGTCCACTGCAGTGGACACCATGCATTTATGGTATAAAAAGAGATTCAATGTAAGTCAATAAAGGACAACAAAAATGTTTTTTAATACATTCCAAAGATAAAATGCTATGAACATACATAATAACACTGAAAAACAATAACCATAGAGAGGACAATTAAAAAATGTGTATCATTCTAAATCGGAACTCATGTTTTGTATACATTAAGGGAATGGCCACAAAAGTTGAAAACTTTTGGGAAAAAAAAAGAACAAAGCCAAAGACACAATTAAAACAAAGATCTCACTTATTATAACTGACTAACCTTTTCCACTCATAAAATTATTAACATGTGATTTTTCATTTTAATATGTATACTGAAACTTCACTAAAATACAGTCACAAGCTATTTAGATCATAGAGGATGTCTCTTAGAGGGGATTATGAATTATTCATAGAGTGAAAACATAACAGATAACAATGCCACATCACAAGTTTGGCATGGCTGTAAAAGAAGAAAACCTTTTTAAATAACACCTAAAAAATGAATTGTATGTAGCTTGATTTACCTTCTTCCATGGGTTAAACTACTAATCTATTATTAAGTGAAACATATTCTCTGAAAGTCTACTAACTGCAGTTTAACAGTTTTCAAAAGCTGTTACAGATTTCCCAACAGATTTAGAGAGAATGCCTCAGAATAGATTACTGGTGTTTATTTGACAAGAATGAAACAGTTCAATGCACCCAGGACACAATACAACTTGACATATTTGGCAAATGTACATTGTTTTCCTCTTGCATGTTTCGTCATGGCATCTATTGGCATTTTGCATATCAGTCAGTTTTGGCCAGTGATTTCTAACCCCAAACCGAACCTCTGTGGGCGTATTCATTTATCCCATTTTCTTTTCAGCAGACTGTGGTGTGTGGTTTTGGTCTTCCACAGTGGCATCTCAGGGATCTGACAGTGATGAGTGCCCTGGCAGTGGACGCTTTGAAATCAAGCAGATCTCTGTTTTTGCAATTCTTTGCTCTGTAGAGATGCCATGCATTCATACAGGTAACATCAAGAAAGTAGAAGAAGATGCGCATGTACCATCTCTTATTTTTGCATCTGTGTGCATACATTGTTACACTTTGATCTATCAAGTTGACTCCATCAATGTTGGTGTTGTAGAACTTGGTGGAATAAGGACACAAGATCGGGATCATCTTATGCTTCTTCTTGCTCCATCTTCTAGCAATATCTTGTGTCTTCTTCCCAGCACAAGTAGAAGCAACATGTATCACAGCCCTCTCCCCTCATCCCTGAGGGTTTTGTTGTATGTCATCACAAAAACGGAGAACCACCTCAGCTGCAATTCCAAGTTGACCCACCCCTGTCTCCACCTGCTCCCTGGTACATCTCTAATTTGCACATGTAGCCCGATGCACCAGCCGTAACCCACACTCTGAAACCCCAAGGTTTGGGTTTTTGGGGGATTTTCTGTTTGGTGGAGTGCTGGCCCCTGAACAGAATAATTTGCTTATCCACTGACTGGAACTCCTCTGGCTCCAAGGCTGCTTTAAAATCTGCCTGCAGCTCAACTAGTATTGGGTAATTTTGAAGAATTTGTCATCATGCCATCCAATGTATTGTCAACAAAGTAGAGGTATCTCATTGTGTCCTTGAATCTGTTGACAGGCATTGCATCTACATATCATATTTTGACAGAGGTTTGGATTGGAAGACCAGTACAGACAGATTCTTGGGTACTTCATGTATGACATCATTAGATTGATTCACAGAAAGACTTTTCACTCTTGTTTTGTGTGTTCAAACTTATCCTTTCCTTTCTGACATGCAGAAAGGCTTTTTTGAAAGACAATCTCATCTACTAACTTGTCAGGAAAGGGGTTTGTGAAGATCTCAACAGTCTCCTCCCCCTGCACATAGAGCTCACACTTTCCCTAAAATGTGAGTGGAATGCCTTTACATTCAATGTCCTTATTCTTCCAGGTTCTCCTTTTCTGTTTGTCCAACTAAACTGTACTTCTGTCTGTCTCACTGTCCGTCTCTGTTGCTAAACTGTCACTTGACTCATCTTAGCCTTGTGTCTCTGGAATATAGTCCTCATCAAGTACCTCATCATTGTTACTGTTACACATGTTATTGCAAAAATTGTAAGTGCACTGTTTTGACTGCAGTGTAAATTTAAGTGTAACAAACAAAAGTTTAGTTTGTTTGTGTGTCGGTGTGTGTATGTGAAACCTGTCCTCGTTTAGGTCTACACAGATTAGGATTGATATAAAATATAAAATCTATTCAATACTGATGTTTCTTGTAACTATTCACCATTCATCCAACCATCCATCCATCCATCCATCCATCCATCTTCTACCGCTTATCCGGGGTCAGGTCGCAGGGGCAGCAGCCTAAGCAGGGAAGCCCAGACTTCCCTAACCCCAGCTACTTCATCCAGCTCTTTCCGGGGGATCCCGAGATGTTCCCAGGCAAGCCGAGAGAAATAGTCTCTCCAGCGCATTCTGGGTCTGGCCCAGGGTCTCCTACCGGTGGGATGTGCCCTGAACACCTCACAAAGGAGGTGTCCGGGAGGCATCCTAATTAGATGCCCAAGCCACCTCACCTTGCTCCTCTCAACGCTGAGGAGCAGCAGTTTTACTCCAAACTCCTCCCTGATAACTGAGCTTCTCACCCTATCTCTAAGGGAGAGCCCAGCCACCCTACGGAGGAAGCTTCATTACACTTGTACCAGTGATCATAGCTACACTTAGTCCGGTCCCTTTCCTATGACCTGTTTGCCATGGGTGACCCTACCAGGGGCATAAAGCCCTGACAACTGAGCTCCTAGGATCATTGGTACACGCAAACTCCTCCACCATGATGGGGTGATAGCTCAGGGAGGGCTTACTGCTGGCACTGGTCGCACAGGGAACGGACGGCCTGTGTCAGGGGGTCCAACACCCCATACTCATGGAGAACCCTCCAAGTGATGATCCGTTCCCCCAACCAAAGGCAGAGGGAGGCTACCCTATTGTCCACCAGGGTAAACTCCAACATATAGGCACAAAGCTTGGGGGTAATAAGCATTACCACCCCTGCGCGGTGCCTCTCACCAGTGGCAACTCCAGAGAGGAAGAGAGTCCAACCCCTCTCGACAAGACTGGTTCCGGAGCCCTTGCTAGGGCTGAGAGGTGAAGCCAACTATATCTAGCTCGAAATTCTCAACCTCATGCACTCGCTCAGGCCCCTTCCCCACCAGACAGGTGACATTCCACGTCCCTAGAGGTAGCTTCTCCAGCCTAGGATCAGACCGTCAAGGTCCCCACCTTCGTCTGCTGCCCAACTCACACAGCACCTCTTTAGCCCCTCCTGTGGGTGGTGAGCCCACGGGAAGGGGGTCCCACGTAGTTTTTTTTGGGTCATGCCGATCTGGTCCCCACGGGAGCAGGCCCAGCCACCAGGCGCTCCCCACTCCCAGACCTGGATCTGGGAGGGGCCAGGTGACCCGCATCAGGGTGAGGGAAACTCAGAACCATTTGTGTTTTTCAACATAAGGGGTTTGGTGAGCTATGCTTTGTCTGGTCTTTCCCCTAGGACCTGTATGCCATGGGTGACCTTACCAGGGGCATAAAGCCCCCAACAGCTGAGCTCCTAGGATCATTGGGACACACAAACCCCTCCACCACGATAAGGTGGTAGCTCAGGGAGGGGAAACTATCACTTGCAAATTTAATCAAATTTTAAAGCAAACATACAAAACAAGGTGGACTCAAAATATAGGTTCATTGAGCAGAGTATAGCCTTATTGCATTGCATCCACTAGAGTGGACAGATCTCCTTTAGTCGCAAAGAAAGTGTAAAAAAAACAATATCGAAATCTACATAGAAGTATATCTAACATCTTATTTAGTTGAAAAAAATTTTTTCTACCTGTTAAACTCTCTGTAAATAATACTAAGCACTTGACATTAATTTCATGGTTAAAATTGCCCTGATGAAAGTTGAAAAAAACAGAACAAAACAACAAACAGGTGTGACATATTAAAAAAAAGACAAAACTTTTATTAACAAAACAAAACAGAACAAACATTTTGCCAGAGCAAATTATTTCAACAATCAGCCCAGCCTTGGGTGTTTAATGACAATGTTTGCATAGCATGCATGCTCTCAGGGCACTCAAGTAGACTGTTTCTGTGGTTGTAAGAAACCTCTTAGCTCCTTTGTGTTACAAAGAAACACCTCCAAGACAAATGGATATGATAATTTTTTTTTCCAACACTTGTAGCACAACTTGTTAGATCCAAAGGAAATTTTACCTTTACCTTTAACCGGGAAAAAGGAGGGCATCTTAAAGCAAATAGAGTCCCTTACCAGGTTTATAAAAGTGCACCTAATAGCCTAAAATTTTGTGGAGGCAATTAAGAATAGTTTGGGAGAAACAGTTTATTCCCAGAGCATGGGGTAGGGCAGGAGGCATTCTTATTCCAAAGGAGAAGGAGTCCTCAGACCTTAGTCAGTTCTGGATAATCTCTCTCCTAAATGTAGAGGGGAAGATTTTCTTTCTTTCTTCTCTTTTTGCACAGAGATCAGCTAGTAATTTAGAAAAGAATAGTTTAATAGATACTACAGGACAGATGGCAGGAATACCAGGTTTCGCAGGGTGTTCAGAGCAGGCTAGTATGATTTTGCATCAAATTCAGACAGCCAAGATTGAGAAAAGAGACTTGCATGTAATATTTTTGGACCTAGTAAATGCATTTAGTTCAGTGCCACATGGCTTTATTTGGAGGGTGTTGGATTATTTTAGAGTGCCTGGAGTAGTTGTTAACTGAGTAAGAGCACATTTCCAAGATATTAGACTCCGTCTAAGTACAGCAGGTTTTAAAACAGGTTGGCAGAGGCTAGAAATAGGCATTATGGCAGGGTGTATGATTTCTCCATTAACATTCACAGTGGCGATGGCGATGGCGGATAGCAGCAAGTGGCGGTAGTTATTAGAGCTTCTTGGTGGGTTGCTGAGAGACTAGATAGAATAGGTAAATCCAGGAATTCCAGGAAGTTGAAGCTGTGGAGTCTGCAGTTTGGATTATTTCCCAGGTTGATGCGGCCACTGTCTGTATATGAGATTTCATTATCTGCTGCAGAGAAAATGGAAAGATTAATTAGCTTTTACATTAGGAAGAGGCTAGGTGTTCCTAGATGTATAAGTACTGCCGCACTGTATGGCAAAGGCATGCTTAAGCTCCCAGTATCTAGTCAAGTACACTCAAAAAAATAACTTATTCACAGAACATAATAAAATTATGGAAATAAATTTCCACCTAAATAAAATAGTTTAATTTAACGAGAAACAATTTTGCAGAGTGACCTAAATGTAAATATGTTGAATCAACATGATGTATTACTGTTACTTAATTACTACGATTCAGTTCAACTAGATTTGTAAAGGTAAATGTAACATCCTAACCTAATTTTGTTAGGCCATTTTAACGTGTATGATATGATAATGAATAACCTAATTTAAAAGGCTAGTTGCAACTACTTTTTAAAATAAAAGTTACTTGAATTAATTGTGCTGAGCCAACAAAACCATGTTAAGTTCAAGAACCTCATATGAATAAACATAACTGTAGAGTAATTATTCACAAGATAAATCATAAAAATCAGAGTATTCATATTTAACAAATTTAACATAAATGTTAACCTATATACCCCCAGCTGGTGTCAAGTGGAAGAGAAAAACACAAAGCAAACAGGGTTTGTTTTTTTTTAAGTAACACTTTACCAGAAATGGAAAAAAAATACTTAAGGAATTGCCAGAAAAGATGTTACTGTGAAAATACAAACAGCCAGAAACTTCAATGTCCAACAGTTTATGCATTATGTCATGTCTAGAGTAAAAGACAGATGGACAAGGAAAAATTGTACCTGCGGAGTTTGGAAATTGGAGCACTCTGGCAAACCTGCCCCCATGTAAATATGCAACATCAACATATCATGTATTTATGTAAGTAAAACAAATCTATAGAAACTGACACCTATGAACATTTCTTGCGACTGAATTCTAGTTAGCCATAATAGCTCAAGTGGCTCAAGTTTGAGAAATCAGTCTGCAACATACATTCTTAAACACAGAGACAAATTGTTTAAAAGATGTGTAAAAAACTGTGTACAAAGTGTAAACCATTTAACAACCAACATTAGGCGTCTATATTTAGAGCATTCTGATTACCTGGCAACCAAGAGCAAAGAAAGATGCATCCTCTCAAGTTTCAAAAGAAAACTACTTTGTTGACAAGAACACTTTGTTTTATACCATACCTCTGTTTAAAGAAACATTTTAAAACATTATTCTACTTTGTAACCCCCAAATAGCACCAGTTGGAAGCAGTAAACAGTGAACACAGCTTGCCATTTTTTAAAAGGTAAATACTCAATCGCTCAGTGGCTTCAAATACATTTCATTAAGAGTAACTTCTACCTGTAGTTTACTCTATTGAGGATGACTAACGCGCAAGTAGTGTGTTCAGTGTTTGATTTTTTTTTTTGAGATTCTATATCCATCAAGCTCCATGATGATCTTCTGTAAAGTTTCAAAGGTGTATCGCAGCTAGGCAGGGTAGTTGAGGTTGAGAGCGTATGCAAGAGCAAACATCACCACAGCAAGTGGTACGTTTCCCAACTCATCCAGAACTTGCAAACCCTCCAGAATGATACCTACACCTTCAAGTCCATCATCTGGCTCTGCACCTTCTTTGCGAATGACAAAGACTCCAAATGTAGTCTCCATCATTGCAGCTTCCCTGCTTTCACCATCTGTGTTCTCCACAGAAAAAAAAGGGGGGATAGAGGATATTTTGTTAACATGTTATACACATTTTTTCATACACACATACAAATTGCTGTAAAAAAGCTGTAATTGATCTAATTTATGTGAAAGATTCTATAATTGCATTGTCTTTTTTTTAACTACGTAACTGGTATATTTACCAATGTCAGAATAAGGACTGGAGATTAAAACTCAACTACATACCATGTATTCTTTCATGAGGTTCTTAGGTTCTTCATTCAGGTACACACACAGGGCTTTGATGATGCAATCTCTTCTAAAATCAATGGCATCAGTCTGAGGATGTAGGACAATAAAAAAAAGACAAAAAGCCATTTTAAATCAAAAGGTAGAGAAGATTTCACAAACATAAAACATTGAATTAGTGTAACAAACTTGACTGACATTTATGATAGATGAACTTAAAATATCCCTGGCACATCATTTCTTCGAATAATAAATTAAAAAATAATAAATTTCAAGCATGATGTTTAAATATTAAAGCTGTTTTTTTTGTTAGCATATTCATACCTGGGTGATGGGTATCATGATACTCTTAATCTTTTTTCCCTGAATGCCGCCTTTCTTGGAAAACACCTTCCTCAGGTTTGAAGAATGAGCGTCAAATTCAGAGAAGAATTTTGACAGCAAACTGACAGTTGTAATCCTCTTAAATGCAGCAGTAAGCTTAAACAGAAAAAGAGGCACACAAGTAAAGAACAAGTAAAACAAGCAAAGTAAATTTGACTATGAAATGACCGACTAGTTGAACTGTCATCTTTCACCAAATCTTGAATCCCCTTAGAAGTTAATTGAAAGGCATGCCCACATTCTGTTTGGCTTATATAAATCACACTTTACATATTAAATGAAGACATCTTTCAAAGTAAATGAGCACTATGCATTTATTCACCTACCTCACCTACACAGAAGAGAGCCGGCCATCTGGTTTTTAAATCAGCTCACCTTCCAGCCACCATATCCAGAGCAGAGCCTGACTCTTTCAAACATGGATGAGATAACACAAGGGCTTCAGCAATGTCTTCAAACTCATTGTCTGATGAACAATTGCCTTAGCAAAACTTTCAAGAATGGCAGTTTTAAGTCTAACGTCTGGATTAAATAAAGTTCCACTTTGTTTGATTGCAGCATTGACTTTGTCCAGCTGTAGCTCACAATCATATGGGAATCGAGGAACAAGAAAAACATCAGGCCATCCAGAGGATCCTGAAGGGGTGGACTCAGGAGAAGAGAGAATGTCTGTATCACACAAGCTACTAGATGAAAATGATGAGTCATTACCAGAACATGATGTGGCAGGAGTGGAGTAGGGTGGAGGTGGGGAATCATCAGGCACAGCAGAGGCAGCTGAATCAAAGACAAGCTGTACAGTACTTTTGTCCTGGATCTCTGACATTGATGTCAAGTTGGAAAACTCATTGCCAAACTCAGCACCCATAAATTGCAGCCTGAAGTGGTCCTCTGCCCTACACTGCCTCTTTATGTGCTCAAGAAGTTCACCAACAGTTTCTGGAATCCCATCCTGCAGTTTAAGTCTCTGAGAATTGTTTTTCCGGATTCGGAGCTTAACTGGAGCAGACATTTCACAACAATCTGTGAATAAAAACAAACACACATATACATAGATGTAAAAATATATTTTTACAGGAGCCTTCTTATCTAAGGTTGAGAGATTTATTTCATTGGTTATCCTGAAATATATTTCTAGATTCATTATTGTACATGAAAACGACAGATACATTTAGACATCCACAGCAAAGCTTCATGTCATGACAAACACCAGAGAAGTGTGCTGGTCAGGTCCATGCTGAGCTACAAGCTAATCATAGCTAAAACCCGACCAGCGTTTTGAATCCTATCCTATCCTTGAGACCTAACACAACCGCGGCAAAAAAAAAAACGCGACTACAGTCAATCTCGAGGAGCTAAAAAGAAACCCCGCCAAGGTGCAAGGATGGTGTGGTGGTTGCCACTCTCTGCTTTCCAAACTAACAATAACTAACGGTCAATAACATTCCTGCACCCGTGTTACTTTTTGTTCAATGAATGATAAAGGATTAAGCTTACCTTCTCCCACATGTGATGTTGTATCTCAAAATTTCAGTTCATCTTCGCTAGCCAAGCAGAGACACACCTTTGACCATGCCCTGCTGATCTGGTTTTAGAATGTTTGTGTTTATTTAAAAAATACTTAGAGCCTGCATGAATGGGGCCTAGGTATATACTGAAGAAGTAGAGTGCCATAGACAGAATGAAATTTCACAGACTAATCCAGGGGTGTCAAACTCAATTGCACACTTTAGGTCACGGGCCGAACAAGATAAACATTTATTGAACACACTAAAACTAATTTGTTTTTAACATTAATATGAATAAAAACAGACTGGAATATTACTCCAGAATAAATAAACTTAAACTTTAAATGGCTTAAAATATTTTGCTCTTCATAAAAATATATCCTGTCAAAAGTTAAAGTAACAAAAAATCAAAACATTCAGTTTTCTTTGCCCTTATGCCATTTTGTCAGAGCTGGATGCTTGGCATTTTTTCTTGGCAACAAGTTTGTTTAGGTTTGGTGTGAGGTTCTGTGCTGTGGAGACTCTTAGAATGTGTGCAGGTGTTCATTAGTGAGACAACTCCTGTGTGCTGTTTTGCTAATCTTCATCACTGAAAACAGCTTCTCACACAGACATGTGCTACCAAACATGCACAAGGTTTGAGCTGCATGTAGACAGAGCTGGGGCATTGCTTCAGGAATGGAGCGAATAAACTGTGCAGACCCTGCAGTGTAGTACTTTGCCTTTAGTGTCCCATTACGCTGCAGTTCTATCAGCTCCATCTGAATCTGTACTGGTGCATTCCATCAGTTGATCAGCAAAGTGCACATTTGGGAACACCGTTGTGCTGACTTGGTTCAACATTACTTGGCAACAGGGAACAGTACTCCAGATCACACGATGTAGTATGGATTACAAACATAAAATAAGACAACAACACAGTGGCAAACGACAAGACTAGATAAATAAGACAATTTAGGTCATTTGAATAAAAGCAGGACATTGCTCAAAAAAGCACCCACTTTACTTACTACCCAAGGTTTATGTGTTTACAGTAATAATATGAGTTTAAATATAGATGGATGATTAACAAAATATTTTGGCAAGTACCTCCCTCTTTTTTCAAGAATGGTTGAATTTTTACATTCAAACAAAACATGATATTCATCCCCCAACAATTTGTCATTACATAAAGCACAAAACCTTTTATTCCTTTCCCTTTTTTTTGTCTGCATATGTTTATGAGATTGATGCACTTTTGGTCTTGCAGCCAAAATTTTATTTTTCTTTTTCGGTGCGTGCTCATGACCATCACCCACCCTCATTGGATACTGGACAATAGGACTTTATTACATGGAGTTTTCTGATGTCGGCTAGAGAGGGCAGTGTTACACCACAGGGAATTGGTGGGAAACTAGAGAGAGGTAGGACATAGCTGATGGAGGAGAAAGAAGAAGAAGAAAAAATAAACAAGTGAGTTCGTAGATAGATGGATGACAGATAGAAATAAGAAAAAAGGAAAATTGAAAGTATTAGGGAGGAGTAAGACAGGCAGTGCTGCAAGTATAAGGTGGAGTGGGGATAGCTGTGTTGTTCTTAACACTCACAACCAGTGACAGCGACAGTATAAGAACCGCATTGGTCACCAGAAATGTGGGAGATCTGTTTGAAAGAAATGGCCCAGAGGAGGGCAAGAGTCGAAGAGGAGCAAATAGTGCATATTAGTGATAGGTTTGAAGAGTGACTCAGCACCTTATGGCGGGTACCATAAGTTTCTTTATGATGTGTCCCGGCAGGAGCTGATAGATCAATGTCAGCAAGCAAGTAAGCATTCACCACAAATGCATGGGAAACTATCACCAGTGTGGACATAGTTGTTGCCCAGGCTCAGCGGGTCGAGAAGGGTCAAGAGGCCATGGGAGCAACCAAGACACCACGCCCAGGCAGCCACCAAAGCCACCCGGCACACTGCAGGCCCAGGTGCCCGGGAGGGAGACATCAAGCACCCCTAAATTGCAGGGGCAGGAACCAAGGGGACAGGACACAAGGGCCCAACCTGCCACCCAACGCTTGGAATGAACTATTTACATAACACATTCACACAACGTGATGTGTGGTTGAGAGGCCGAGCAAGTGCAGGTCCAGCCCGTCCAGCCAGTGGGACAAAGGAAGGAAGGTTGTGATGCCAACAGGTCCCAGACGCAGCAAACCCCAGGGCCCCACAGGCGACAGCCCACGTATGCCCCCAACAAAGCCAAGCAGGCCCACACAAACACCCCGCTCCCCAAGGAACACCTGGGCAGAAGCCACGCCTGCCACCCAGCAGCCACCCACTCTACACCGCCCCCCGACAGGTGAACCGAGGAACCTCACGAGGCACAAGAGCCACAAGCCCGCCACGACCCCCCAGGCCCCAACTTAGCAGTGACACAAAACACACACCAGGCCAGATCACCGCGAGTTGGTACTCACCCCCAGCCCCATAGCCACTGGAGGTCCTACCAGGCCAGATCTAGAACACCCATCAACTCCGCCCGGGCTCCAGTGCCAGCACCCGTGGCGGTAGGCCCACCTGCATAGAGCCCCCCAGCCCCCCACGACAGACCCCAGGGCCACAGGGGGCACCACCAGAAATACCCTTTATAAGAAGAATAATAGCAGCATTAGTGACACACTTAGAGAACATTCCATTGACAGAGATAACAACATTTTTTTCTGGAGTGGTTGCATTCGTGCAGAGGCAGAATTCAACTATAAATTTAGATTTAGTGATTTGATGAATGGTGACTATTTTTCTAAGAAGTTTGGTAATCGTTCTTTTCGGGCAGCAGATATTTTCTCCATTGATATGTGTTCTATGAGAAGGTTCAACCATGGTTAATGTTTAATTCTTCTCTGTACAGTTGACTAAGATTGTTTTTTTGGCAATGGCAAGAACTGTGAGTATGGATTCTGATCGATTGTTTGGAACATCAGTTACAGTTAAGTCGCCAATTATGCAGAGGTTGGGAGATTGTGGGATCCTGCAGTCCAAGACTGATGAGAGTTTTCTTGTGATTGTTGACCAGAAGTGGTTTACAGGTGTGCAATGCCAAAGGGCATGGAAATAGGTATCGGTAGTGTTCTGAGTGCACTGAGTACATATGATAGAGTGAGAGAAGCCCATTCTATACATCTTGTGTTGAGTGGTGTGTGTTCTGTGAAGAACTTTGAATTGGATGTATTGTAGATTGGTGTTTTTTTGTCATATTGAATATGTTTCTGCAAAACTGGGTCCAGGAGTTAATATCGACAGACAGAGTTAAGTCTGTTTCCCATTTTGAAACTGGCAGATGTATAGAATTGGTGCTAGAGAGTAGGCTTTATATCTTAGAGATATTTTTTTTGGAAGCTGCTCTGTGATATGTTTGATAAAATCTGGTGGCTGTAACATCCTCTGAAGCGTTGGTATTCTTTTCCTAATTGTCTTTATCACATATTAGATATTATCACATATTAGATATTACATTTCTTAATTCGAATGTCTTGACTAAGTTTGTATATGACATTCGTATGTTCTCATGGTAAAGGTGATGGAGGTGGGTGATTCCTCGCTGCTCCCATGTACTAAAATGAAGAGGTTTCTTGTTATTCTCAAGGTCAGGGTTGTGCCAGATTGGGGAGACAGACAGGGGTCCAGTTGTGTGTCAGTAATCTCTATAGGTTTCCACCAGTTTTCTATAGTTTGCTCAGTAGGGCAAACATAGCTCTCGAGGGCTGTTTATAGAGTTCTTCGAAAGCAAGTTTAAAG
>JAQNCA010000017.1:3575-16445 GCA_029783725.1 Acanthurus tractus
TTTTAGTTACTACTACTATTTGATTACAGGATTGTTACTTAAAGTGGAGTATTTTGACATTGAGGTACTTTTAGTTAGTTAAAAGTAGTACTTTTTCCAACACTTGGTTAGGAAAACTATTGTCTGTGTGTGATTGACAAGATAAATGCTGATTAATGGTTAAATAATGTGTGCAGTCTTGTGTTGTTGCATGTTGCAGTAAATTATGATTGAGACATTTGTTACATTTTAAAGATTTTTTTATTAAAAATATTTAAAACACTTTCAAAAACATTTGTACAACATTTAAAATACATAACTTTTATATAATAACCTATCTGTGAGTCACTGTTGATGTTTTTATTGTGAGCAACTGTAAGTAAAAGTCGCCTGCTTCTGTTGATTCATCATTTGTCCTTTTCTAGGACTCTGAAACTATTGCAATTATTGTATTTTTGCTGGATTCACAACCGATGTTTGTAAGTGCCACTGGGCGTCCTGGATGGTGCTTTTTACAAGGTGTCACACAGTGCTCACAGAGTTCAGTGTCCAAATGACTGCAGGCTTCTTCTTCTTCTTCTGCAGGATCAGCTGGACATACAAATGCAAGAAGCACCACAACAAACTTTTGTTTCATCCGGAAGAGACTCTGCTCTTCCGTTTTCACGAGTCTTTGTTATCTGAGTTCATCTCCTAAACTCCCTTTTTGTTCTGCATGGTCAGAGCTCCGTTCACGCAGTATGGGATGATGCTGACGGTGACCAGGGGCACGATGGCGCTCTTGCAGAAGGACAGTAGGTAGAACAAGGCTGCGGTGTGAGTGGGAGGCTTGAAGGAGTCGAACAGGTGCAGCAGGACCAGAGAGCTGATGACGCATCCAGCTTTGACCAGCGAGCTGCTGCTCTTCTTGGTCTCGGTGTAGAGAGGCGAGTGCAGGCCGAGGCCCAGGCCGAACAGGGTGCCCATGTTACGCAGGAGGCTGGCGAAGGGCGTCGTGTCCAGGTGGACCCACTCCGCCCTCACGCACCACCTCTGGGCTTTCTCCAGGGTCCACAGCAGGTCCACACCCAGAGCTTTGAGCAGGACGTAGAAGCCAACAGCGAAGGAGGTCAAGAAGAGAGTGGTGTAGAAGTACTTCTTCATGCTGGCGTTGTAGATCCACTGAGTTCTGTTGAAGGCTTCAGCCACGATCATACCTGGAAAACATTCACACATCCGGGTCAATATGAGGTGTTACAAAGCAAACACAACAGCACAGGTTTAACAGGTACTCTGTGTTTTCCTAATGAAGCGAACTGACCTGTGATGACACCAGCGACCACCTGATGGGGGAAGTGAGCGGCGATGAAGACTCTGGAGAGGCAAACGCACACCTGGACTCCCCAGAACAGCGTCCACAGAACAGCCTTCAGATACCTGCAGAAACACAAGTTTACCACAGTTAATATGTGCTGCCTGGACTTCAAAACAACTTGTGCAATCCCCCCTATTTCTGACCGACAGTTCTCAGAAGTCAATGATCAACCACGGCTCAGCGCAGATAGTGAGTCCACAGCGATAAGCGCTGGATGGAAAATGGTAAACAGCACCGACACGAGAGCAGAAAACAGAGCATGGCTGCGCTGCTGAAGATGATTCCAGCGACTCACCATTCCTTGTTTGTGGACTTCTTGCTCCCAAATTTCTTCTTGCTGGTCATGACGGCGAAGATGGAGGTCACCAGGGTGTAGTAGACTCCTGCAGCTCCCATAGCGTGACCGGAGGGGCTGCCTGGATGACACAAACAAAGAGAGAGAGGAGATATAAGAGGCTGATTCACTCAAGAAGAACAATGATGGTGTGTTTTCATTTGTGGTACATTTACTCGAGTACTGCACTGAAGCACAACACTACTTCACATGACTTTTCCTATTTTATGCGACCGTATACTTCTAATTAACTACATTTCAGAAGGATTTTTTTTATTTAATGCATTCTTCTGAAAGCTACCAGCTACTTTTACCATAAAAGTTTGAATTTTAAAACATATCATAAACTTATAAAATATAAAAATCCTCAGGTTTCAGTCAGCAGTTCCAGATGAAATTTCCCCTCCCAAAGAGGTAAATTAATATCAACATTTCACAAAAAAGCAAAGATCAAAGAAAGAAATCTCTCCAATAATTAAAACTAATTTGTGTAGCAGAAGTTTGCTTTGTTATCTTATTTTAAACTTCTGTCTTTTATCAATTACAGGGAAAAACACTTTTACTTTCAATACTTTAGGTACATAATAACTTTAATACTTTGACTTAAGTTTATAACAAAATAGAGGACTTACACTTGTTATGGAGTATTTTTGTGTTTTGTATTAAAAACTTCAGGATGATGTGACTCTGTGGCTTCTGGTCATTTAATTAATTGTAATTTTAACATCGACTGACAGCCTAACAGCCTCACAACAGCTCCTTTTTTCAGACCGTTAATCAAAAAGTGCAGATGTTACTGCACCCACATGTGTGAGAGAAGCAGACAGCAGACCTGAAGTCATGCTTTATCCTGGAAATAATCATATAAAGCTTGTGTTTCTCACCTGGTCCAGTCTCGCAGGTCATTGGGTACTGCTCGATGTGAGGACGATCAGCGTTTGCATAGTAAGGCGTCTCATGGACCCACCAGTAAGGCCTCTCTCCAAACAGAATCCTGGAGAAGAAAACACACAAACATCCACCTGGTTAAAATCTTTAAAATATGTAAAAAACTAAATGACTTTCTTCATTCAAAAGGAGTTTTTCCTCGACTCACCATTTGAACACCAGGTTCAGCCAGTCTCCGATCACGGCCACCCAGATGAGCTTGATGCCCACCGAGGCCCGGAGGTGAAACCAGAGTGGGAAGAAGATGAAGAAGGTGTTCCTGAGGTCTGCAGCCCAGGAGACCCAGAGAAACAAACCCTGGGCGTCCTGATAGTTGGTCTGCAGGTAGTGAGTGGTGCTCACCCCAAAACCCTGCATGGCGTCCATTACGGCGTTCATCTCGGCAGAGAGACTCAGACAACAAGAGACGAGAGAGAGAGAGAGAAATCTCAGTGTGGTGATGTGAGAGAGTGAAAAACTAGACTGTTGCTATCAGTAGGACAGCTGGTTGTTTTATACCTGAGGGACCCACCACCCAAACGCATGCTCACGCTGATCTTTGGACCTTGCACATGTGTAATAAAACACTGGGTTTCAGGAGGGTTTGGGAGGTTCGTCACGCAAACAAGTTGAAAAGATAGCGGGAAAACAAAACGTCAATCAGTAGCCTATCTCTGTCACTGAGCCACGGCACAGAGAGGAAGTCTGCGGGCCGGTGGCTAAGTTTCAAAGTTGTGACCCAAATTGTCACAAACAAACACAAATATTTGTAAATTTAAGCGACGTGATTTGAGCTTCTCAGAAATAAACAACAGACGTCACAGTAGGATTTTTAAAATAAACTAAAACTGAATCTAAAAAACACGAATCAGATGTTAAAAAAATGAAACTAAATAGAAATGATTCAATTTTAACAGAACTGAAACAATATTGTCAAAATTAAACTGAACATAAATTCACCTCAGTTTTAGTTTTTTAGAGATAAGTTTGCACAACTAAATTACTTTGTTTTAACATATATATTGTGTTAATACAAATATTTAAATTATGAACATTTAGCAGCAGATATTTAAGTTTTTTTGTTGTACATGTAACTTAACACATCTGGAACAAATGAAAACAAACTGTGAACTTGAATATATATAAAAACTAAAACAAAACCTTTTTGAAAGACTGAAACTAAACCAAAAGCAGCAAACAAACTCTTTAAAACTGAAACTAAAACAAAACCAGCAAACACTGAAACCTAAAAGTTAAATAAAAACCTTTTAAATTAAAAAAAAATTATTCTCATATTACACAATAGTAATTTAATTTAGGCTAAAACTGACAACGTGGACATTCTTGACCTTAATTCATTTCCGTTCATGCGGCCTCTGAGTGATAAATTATCAGTTATGTAATTAGTCTTTTATGATGATTTGGTGAAAACATCTCTCTTGTGGAGGTTGAGTCGGTTACGTAAGCAGATCAATCATTAATTGATCAGGTTTGGACGGAGGAGAAGCTGAGGTGATAGCCGTTTGGAGGTCGTGAACCAGTCGCTGCTCCCCTCCGTCAGGACAAACAGGTGTGGCGTGATGAGCTCATGTTTTTTCACCTCGTTTGGTTTTTAGGGACACGTTCGGGAATGTCATCATTCCTGACACCGAGTTCCCAAGCAAAGCGTGGAGGAACAAAAAAAATGAGTCATGAGACACAGAGGAGAAACCGTGAGCCAGGATCAATGAATTTCACAAGAAAACTGGCACAAAATCAGACTTCATTTTCACTAATCTTCAAAAAAAGAAAAAAAGAGGTTTTCCTAGAAGTCGGTGATCCGTCAGAGGGGCGGCAGCTGACTTCTGTAATGACAGATTTCAGCACATGAGACCTCGGGGGGGGGGGGGTAAAGGTCAGACAGTCCCAAAAGGCAAACAAGCCCCTGCAGCCTTGAGTAAAGTCCAGCGGTGCTCTCCCAGTGGTGGAACAGTGAGAGGGGTTTTAAAAAAAAGATTAAACATCCCAGATTCAGTGCATCATCCATCTGTGGAGGCTGTGAAACCATGGACCTACTCCACAGCTGGGGGGTCGAGCTGGCGGTGCACCTGCAGGCCGAGTACAGCAGGTACGAGGGCCTGTTCAACCTGGCGTCCACCGTGGCCGACCTGCACACCACGTTCTTCTGCTTCTTCCCCGTGTGGTTCCACCTGGGGAGGGACACGGCGGTCCGGCTCATCTGGGTGGCGGTGCTGGGAGACTGGCTCAACCTGGTCCTGAAATGGTAACCAGCTCTCATGCAAAAAAAAAAAGTCAGTTAAAAGAGTTAAAAGACAGAGAGTGTTTTGCATTTTGAGATTCTTGGTCTTCCCTCTGCAGGGTTCTGTGTGGGGAGAGACCATACTGGTGGGTTCATGAGACCCGGTTCTACGGTTCTACGGGACCGGTTCCCTCCCTGCAGCAGTTTCCCATCACCTGTGAGACCGGGCCAGGTAAGGCTTCGGCACAGATGACATAATGACTGGGACTCGTGCGGCACAGTGAACTATCAGCCCGGTTAAACGCTTTCGTTGTCTGATAATATCTGCAGCGTTTGACGACTTTCTTCGAATCAATATCGACTCTAATGTGATAAAAAAGGCTGTAAACTCCAGAACCTTCGGCCTTTTGTTGCGCTTTCAGTTTGAATTGTCAGCATCTTTGCACCGATTGCTCCTGATCTCAGTCCTGCATTAACAAAAGATACGCAGAGATGCAATGCAACATTTACTGCTGCGTTTATGTACAACTACGAGGTCCTTTGTATTTTGCTTTTGTAGTTTCTTTTCACACCATTTTACACTTTTTCTCCAATTAATTTCAACTTTAAAGAATAAATTTTAAAGTTTATTTGACACTTACAGCTACTTGTTACACAGTAAAATTGAAATTGATTAAGAAATTGATCTTTTGTGTAAAAATGAAAGAATATTTGCTGCTTTTTTCTTAAAATTAATAGAATTATTTTAGTTTCTTTTCTTCTTTTTCCAAAGTAAAAATGTCAGTTTCAGACTGACACCAAACAGTCAATAGAGATAAGATATTGATGACTAAGGATAATATAGTAATATAATATATATTACATCATAACAGTCATACTTCTATTTAAACAGCATTATCAATACATGACTTTTGCATGTAATAGAGTATTTTTCCGTTGTGGTTTTCATACTTTTGCTTTAGTTAAGGATCTTAATATTTTATCCATATTATGCATTTTTGTTTTAAACTTGTCAAAGCAATGTTTTTTGCATCCAAAGCTTTTTATTCAAGCATCATTTAATCATTTAATTCTCGTTCTAAACTCAATTCAAGCTTGTTTGTTTAACTTTGGCTGTAAATGTGATTTCAACATTTTATTTAGTCCGACAGCTTTCATTTTAAGACAATACAACCCCAGTAAATCTGTAAAACTAATCTCTCGAGTTTTATTGCTTTGAAATTGCATCTCGGAGGGTGAAGCGCGTGTTTGATAAAAGCCTGACTTTAAGCCGGAGTCTCCTCCCTGCAGGGAGCCCTTCAGGTCACGCTATGGGTGCAGCTGCCGTCTGGTACGTGATGGTTACAGCTCTGCTTTCTGTTGCAACCGAGAAGAAATGCCCCCCTTTGTTATACAGGTGAGTCTGCGGTGATGTTGCATTGAACTTTGAACCCTGCAGTTCACTCGTGCTCAGTGTTTTATCGCCTGTCAGGTTCCTGCAGCTCGGCCTGTGGATCCTGATGGGCCTGGTGGTGCTGGTGGTCTGCATGTCCAGGGTTTACATGGCGGCTCACTTCCCACATCAGGTCATTGCTGGGGTCGTTACAGGTCAGTCTGCACAGTAGTGAGGGAAGTTTGAAGAGAAGAACATCACTCATGTGGTTTCTCTTCGTCTTGATGGAGCATCTTCTCTGGTTCTTCTGTATCAGGGGTTCTTGTATCTGAGGTCGTCTCAAAGGAGAAATGGATCTACAACGCCAGCATGAAGAAATACATCTGCATGACTCTCTTCTTGACCTCCTTCGCTGTCGGCTTCTACGTCCTGCTCAAAGCTCTGGGTGTGGACCTGCTGTGGACCCTGGAGAAAGCCCAGAGGTGGTGCGTGAAGGCGGAGTGGGTCCACCTGGACACGACGCCCTTCGCCAGCCTCCTGCGTAACATGGGCGCCCTGTTCGGTCTGGGTCTCGGCCTGCACTCGCCTCTCTACGCCGAGACCAAGACGAAGAAAACAAGCACCAGTTTCAGGATGGGATGTATAACTGCCTCCTTATTTCTGCTCCAGCTGCTGGACGGATGGACATTTTCTCCTGAAAATCACATGACTTTCTACTTCCTGTCTTTTGGTAAAAGTACAGTGGCGCTTTTAATCCCAACCGTTCTGGTTCCTTCGGTTCTCTGTCGGATCTGCAAGGAAAACAAAGACAAGAAGGGCTTGTGATTCAGGTCAAACTTGCTCAAAGTCAATTATTAGTTCAATTTTTCTGTTAGTTTTTTATCTTGTTTACCATACCACTTTAAGACATGTCATGCATTTAATGCTTTTCTGACATTTATGCTATTGCACTTTTCTGGACCTGCAGAAAAAGGTGAAGTCAGCTGACCTTCTACTTGGTAACAATAATAAACATGTGGTCCAGTGTGTGAGAGTTTTACTGAGATCTGTGTGTCAAAAGTGGCAGGAATGGACTTAAATGTTTGTAGGTGTGTTTTCTTTTGTGTTTAAATGACTGAAAACAAGGATCATTGTGTTTTCATGAGCGTAGAATAAACCTCAGAGGGAGTCAGTCGGCCATGTTGCACCACCATTTTTCTACAGTAGCCCAGAAGGGACAAACCAAACACTGAATCAAAACAGAAACTTTAGTTGTTCTTTTTAAATTTTGCAGCCATTAGTTCTGTAACATTTTTGAAAGAGGTGGATGAGTCGAGGAATATTTAATTTGGAACAATTTTCAACTTTACCATTAGATGTCACTAAATCCTACACACTAGATCTTTATTGTTTTTATGTGGCTGCAGTTTTGTCAAGTTTAGGCACCAAAACTACTTGAATAAGCTTTTGATGGAAGTTGAGAAAGTTAACTAGCAAAAATGAAATATGTTACATAAGTTAGGGATGTAAAAATACTGTGACTAACAAGTGAATTCTGGATTCACTAACACTGATCTCCTGGATTTAAAGTCCTGTTTTTAATTAAATAAATATCATGTATATGCTTAATGATGCATAAATGATGGTAGAAAAAGATTTTAAAAATTTGAATAAAAGTGTTTCTATTAAAATTCACTTTTTAAGACTCACATTTATTTTTGCAGTTTTGTTGTTGTGCTGCCTTGTTGGTTTTCTCTGAATGTCTTGGACTGATACTGATTAATTGTCTAGCAGGAGAAACCCATTAAATATTAACCAGAGCATGCTCCCGTCACTCGGCAGTCCCGCATAGTGACACTGCCTCTCGCTGCTGCCACGAGCTTTCAGAGGAGAAACGCAGGGTCAAAGGTCACAACGCGGTACAGACATCACGCTCGTCCCCTGACGCTCTAAAAGGAGTACATTGGTCAGGCAGCGTATCAGAGGAAACTCCAGGTGTTATGTGCTGAGATCAGCGCGATCGCAGAGACAAACTCGGCTCTTTTGAAAAGGTATTTGTGCAGATTATGTCACACAAAGCCACTGAGTCAGCGACTGAAATGTAGAAAAAATATGACGTTTAACTGATTGTTTTTTTCACTTGATGTGCTTTGACATATTTTGACCTTTTATAAATAAAAAACATGGTTAAATCTGATCGTTCACAACACAGCAGACGGAGCAAAGGTGGGACGAACATGTGAGACCCCCTCCGATGACATAATAACCTGGTGACATTTTCCCGTCTGCCAATCACAAGTCCCCTTTTTAACCTCTTAAGTCTCTTTCCGCTGCTTATCTCAGTCATATCTATATGGTGGGAGACGTGGGGGAGGCGTGAGCAGGACGTTATAACAGCATGAGGAACATTGCGCAACACTCTGCTGTTTACAGCTCACATCACTTGTTTTCCTCCCGTACGGTGTTCAGGCACTATCTTATCAGATCTGTCTAATCGGGACATTAAAGTATTAAACTGGGTCTGTGAAAGTATGTCAGATGCAGCTCACATTTAAAATGGTGTTCGAGTTACTGAATTTAATCAAATTTGTATTTTTATTTTTTAAAATTAGTTTGTAAACACTAGATTGTTTTGCGGAGGATTGTCTCCCATCAGCCTCACTCACATCTATTAAAACTAATAATGTTTCTGTTTAAAATCCTGCTTTTTATTATAATAATGTTATGAGAAAATACAGAAATTGTATCAAATCCCTGTTGTTTTGCTGATGCACTTTAATCAGCCTGTGATTGATTAATTTTTAACAGGGACGCTGAGCCAATAGGAGCCCACCTCTGCACACACACCACCAACCAACACACAAACAAACACACACACACACCTACCAAAGGATACTGAGCGAAACTACAGGCAGCAGTTTGTCTTAGATGAATGCAGTGAAGTAAAAAGGACAATGTTGTGCTTTGTAATGTAGTGGAGTAGAAGTATAAAGTAGCATTACATGGAATAACTATTGTTCTTGTTTAAAGTACTGAGTTAAAGCATCTACTTACTTTCTCTATATTGTGCAAAAAAAGGATGTTCTATAGTCTTTTTCAGTCACATTAAAGATAAGATTTGAGGCATTTTAACAAAGGATGGCAAAGTATTTGTACTGACAGTCAGCTGATCAAATTTTATACAGTTTTATGAAAACTTGTTGAATAATTGAAACTTTTAAATCAAATGTTAACTTTGAACTACACATTTTACCAAGAATTAAATATTAAAATAATAACCAAAATTATCTGTATTTCATGGAAATTACTTCATATTTATGAGTTGAGATTAGCGTCTTCCCTCCTGCTGGTATCCAGAGGTTTTATGTTAATGCCACAGTGACATCTGCTGGTCAGAAGGAAACATTGCTACTCGATGCTTGTCTCACCTCCACTGACGATGTGAATGAGCATCTAATGTGCATAAAAACTAAAACATTTTTAACAAACACAAATATAAAAAAGAAAAGAAATCATAAACACTTATCAAAAAAAAGTTTTATTTAATAGAATCAATGCCTCAACATATGAGATGCTTTGGTGACCTATGAATTTTCACTGAAAACCGGTCAGCCAGTGGACCTAAAACCTGCTTTTTTCCCATATTTGTAACGACTGACCTGTAAAATGTTTAACACTGAGAGAAAAACAAAACACTTTTTTATGTTGCTCATCCTATAAACAACCATCTTCCTGATGCTGTAAGAGTTTTGACACCCAGGAAACATCGTCTACAAACACCTGTGGGTGATGTCACCCTGCTGCTGCCAGGCTGCCTTCGAAAAGGCCCAATAATAATAAAATTTTTCATATTAATATAAATTAAATTGTTTAGACAGACAAAAGGTTGAGAAGATTTGCTTAACTGTGAAAAAAACATATTTACACAGATGTGTATTCTTTTTTCCAACATCTGTTACATATTTTAAAGTTATATACACATAAACTGTTGGTATAATTTTGATAGTATGATTAATATAGATATCATCAGATCAGAGTTCCATGCACATCATGCAGAAAAAAGGTGACATCCTGAATCTCTACATCACCCGTCATCCATTGTCAATTTGGCTCAAACCGCTTCTTAAAAGATAAACAGATATCAGTGTTCATCAGCAGGTATCTGTTAAATCTGCAGGTATCTTTAATCAGAAATATGTATTTATACTCAGATATCTAACTAACTATCTGTTGATAGAGATTAAAAGAGGATGTTCTGCTGCAGCTGCACCTGCTCATGTGGGCTGTGTGGCTGCTTTGACCCGGTAACACAGGTGGCAAAATGAAAAGCGAGGGGTCCCTCAGCGCTCAGGCTCTGCTCAGGCGGGCGATGTGGCCTGGGTGTCACAGAAAACTCGTTTAAAAAACAAAAAAAAAAAAAAAAGGAAAGGAGTGAACATTCAGCGAAGCAAAACGTGGCGAACAACCGACTTTGCTCTGAAATTTTTTTTCTTAAGAGCTACAAATGAAGCAATTTCACAAAGAGCTGAGGACGAAATGTTTAATTAAAATTAAAAAATACATAGCGCTTTTTGTTGTCTATGATCTATCTCCTCATTTTCTGAGAGAATATTTATGTCTTCAAAAGGGTTTAAAACAAGAAAAATATTACAATTAAAACAAAAAAACATGTGCATTGAGTCCATCTATGGAAAGCTATGTTTTGTACTGGGCTGAGTTGATTGTACAGAAGTAGGTGAATGTCTAGATGTCGTCCTGCGGACCGAGGCCAGGCTACTGTAGCTCAACAGGCGTGGCAGGGAGAGGGGGCCGGAGACGGTGGGTGGGGGGTTGGAGGCTGAAATGGCTGGATGAACATCAGTACAGTGCGTCAGTATTACTGCTTCGAGGCCTCTTGATCTTCTCAATGTTCTTCAGGATCATGTCGTGTAACGTTACCTTCGCAGAAGAAAAAATAAAGGTCATGATCACGTAATAAATGCAGCATAAAGTCAAAATATACCGTGACAGTGAAAAGAGGAATAAAGACTGTGACATACGTATTGATTTCGGAGCTCTGAAACTATGATCTTCAGACTGATGTATTCCTTCTCATCAATCTCAGTTACCGTGCGCCGATAGTCCTCCTGATCAAAAAGAGGAAAAAAGTTATTCCATCAGCATTCAATCTTAACACATCTGTATGAATGTGCAAACTGAACGTTAGCTATTGCTGCTCTGACTGAAGAAACACGGGTGCTGTTTCTGTTATGGTGAAGTTCTCACAGAAAAACCAACAGAACATTTTTAAATATTCAGATCACAGTTGCTCATGGCATAATGCAAACGAGTCACTTATTTACTGACTTTATCATTAAAACAACCCGAGGCTCTGATAAGACAGAGTGCTTAATGAAGGTTGCAAACAAAGAGGTGCACCACACTGCTTTCTCTATTATTGATGCCAATAACCATTGAATCACTTGTGCTTGGCCTGTTGAGGTTAATTCTGGGAAAAAGTGGTAGATTTTGACGACATTTCAAGCATCTAAAAACGCCTTGTGTTCGGGTTCTTTCACAGAAACATCCCACGTCCTGTTGACTCTCTATATACTTTAAATGTCCTGTTGAGTTTTTGTACCTTTGACTCTTAAGATAAAATTTACTTACCACATGTGGATATTTTGCTATTTTAGAAACCAGCTTTGCCCTTGTGATGTAGTATCTAGAAGTGAAGAACACAGTAAAGCAGGTAAACGTGTTAAACAATGCAGAGCCAAGCTTGTAAATCTTATATTTCTATCTCATATTCAGCAGGTAAACAAACACCAAACTGTACCAGCACAGAGACTCAATGTGACACCAGTTTCTTGTCTCATCGAATATTCAACACATTTCGGTTAGGACTTGTACAAACCTTGATATCTGGTCGAGGTAAGACGCTGCTTCCCCTTCAACTGTTCTGAGTTCAGCTACCGTCTCCTCCTGGATGGAAACTCCGAAGTTGTTGCCATCCTCTATCCTGGGGATGAGCAGCTGAACCCACATTTTGACCTGCAGAGGAAAAGAAAACTGCTAAGAAAGAAGCAAAACACAACATCTGGGAGGCTGTCGAGGAACGTCTGGATGTACTGATCCCTAAATTAACACAACATGGCAGAGATAAACTACTGTGTTTGATTAAACTACTCACCGTGTTACATTTCTCTATGAGTGTCCTGATCTCTGGTTTGACTTTTTCAATGAGATCCACAAGGTTTGCATTGCTCTTCATCATCCCACCAGGCATGACAAAGACCTTGGTGCCAGTTACTGGGTGGAAAAGGGAAAAGAAAAAGAATTTAGGAAAAGAATAAAGTTTAAAGATATAAAAAGAGCCCAGAAAGGGTTACGATATAATGAAGAAGCTTTAGATCTATTTTACATGCTAAATACTCTCACACTCACCCATGTCCTCCCCTCCTCCATCCTCCAGCTTTCTCTTTTTGGCATTTTGCTGTGAAACAAAACAGATAAAACTGGATAAAACATCTGGTCTGCAAATAAAAATTTTGTGAGCAGCGAAAATTAAATTCAACAAAAAAAAATACTGAGACTTACCGCTTCTAGTCCGTCATGCAGGTTTGGGAGCAGGATGGGGTCTGGCACTGTCAGGTTTATCTCAGAGTGGATTTCCTTCAGTTCAGTGATGTTTATGATTGGGTCCT
>JAQNCA010000017.1:25063-35856 GCA_029783725.1 Acanthurus tractus
GCTGCTGCTGCTGCTGCGACCGCAGACGATGCAGACGATTCAGACGTACAGCAGGAGGAGGAGGAGGAGGAGGAGGAGGAGGTGGAGGAGGTGGAACAGGAGGAGGAGGAGGAGTCAGGCAGGGCGGCACCGATGAGAGGGAGGCAGGAGAGGACGGAGACGGTGGACGCTGAGGATTCGCCGGTGAACACGTGGCCTCCACACGTCCCTCCCATCCACAGCAGCGTCAACCAGATGCTGTGCGCCTCCCAAACCCTGGACGCTGTGACGCTCACCCCCGAAGTGCTGCCACCGCTGGTGATGCCTGAGCCTCTGCAGCCCCAACCGGCCCTGTACTCCCCCAGGTCAGACGGGTCAGACGGTCTCATAAAACAAACTTTAACCAGTCTACAAACAGAGATATTATAAATATTACATACATTACTTTGCAAAGGTGCATGAAGGTTTGTTTGGGGTTTTTTTATGTCCCTTTTTAATAAAAACGTGCTGCAAAATAAAAAAAAGTAAAGAAATTTCAATGAGCTTGAATTCAGATTTTATTTAATTTTACCTTAAATTAAATGTGCCAGAACTTAGATGAGAACCAATAGAAACCCAGTAAAAATGTTCACTGATGTTTTGCCTCCTGCAGTGAGTTGGATTGTGATTTTTGTAACAGAAAGCTAAAAAATAAATGTAGAAAAAGTAGGTCAAAGCTGCAGATTAGCTTAAACTCCTTAGAAATGTTTAACTGTCAGAGATTGTATGTAGAAAATACGTATTAATACACACATTTTTTATCCCCCTGCTGCAGCCTTGTAAAATCCAGTTGTTTGTTTTGTCTGTTTCAGGTCTGAGGCACTGTACCTGGCTGAGGATCCGAGTCCTCCAGCCTGTGAACCGTATGAGCCGCACCAACCAAGGGTCCAACTAAATGGTGAGTTTCTTTAGCATGTGACAGAATTACTGACACACAAAGCAAGTAAGACATTTAACATTCATGCATCTGCATCACGGTGCAACACAGGAGTTTAAATCTCATCTTTGCCAGTCTTTTTTTGCTTTAATACAGAGTTAAGTTGTTAAGCTTCAGTTTTTCTCATTGTGTGACTCACTTTACTGCCCTGAATTATCAGCAGAAGTTATTAACTTTGCTCAAACAGGAAAGAAAACACATTTTGGCCTTTGCGGGAAGACAGGAAGTAAGCTGTCACGCATGCTTTCAGGATTTGTTGCTTCAGCTGAATGCTCTCTTCCTCCTCTGATGCTCTGCAATGTTTGTGTTGTTATTTCCTTTTTTTTTTTTTTTTTTATCTCCTCTGCAGTATCATCTGGTTTGTCGAGATCAGCAGGCTCAGCATCCAGTGCCTTTGAGACGTATAACCCCAGACCCAGCAACGCTTTGCAGCCAAGGTGCAGAGAAACAAAGAATACATCTGATTTTAACTCCAGTTTTTCTGTCTTCATCAGGTTTTTTATGTCACAACCCAATTTAACAACCTTTAGAAAAAATCTTATTGTCTAATTTAGACATTGTGATGCTGCTTTAGTTGCTTTATTGTTTCTAGAATCTATGCACTTTATGTTGAAACAAGTCAGGCTGGTACACGTTGTTCTCTGCTGTGCTCTTATGTAACACAAAACCACATCCTTGTTTTTATTCAAGGGGCCAAGGAGGCATCACAGAGGGACTCGTCAAAGGGGCTCTTTCTGTGGCGGCGTCTGCTTACAAAGCTCTGTTCACTGGACCAAACTGTTCGATACAGGTACATCACACAGAACCTCCTCCAGTTACATTTTTAAATCTAAAAAACATGCATAGCAAAGTGCATTATTTAATATGCAACAAGCTAATTGGAGGACAAGATTAGGGACTAGTTTTAGCAGCTTTAAAACCAGATATTTCCCCTTTAAACACAGCTGGAAGGTGAGTGAACGACACCTTGTAGATGCAAACGTGGGTTCAAACGAATGCTAACGTTCCCTTGTGTCAGCTGGAAGTTTAAATAGGTAACAGTTCGCTGACAAGTTTGTCGTAACGGCTTTATAAGGTGATAACCTGGCAGGGCGTTTTCACCGCCTGCTCAGCTGAAAAGCATGTGACTAGTAAAAGAACCTGCTGATAATGAAAACATTTTATCCAATGATGGTCAAATTTAGTCGTGCAGCTTGCGCAGGTTCGCAGAAGGGAAGTTCAATGCCCTGTTGTAATCCGAATCGTTCACAGCCATATAAAGCTGTCAAAAAGTTCAGTTGACAAGATCTTTTTAAGGTAAAAATGCTGCCTGACAAGACGAGTTCTGGGGAAACAAAATATTGCCCAGTAGGGTTAAAAAAACACTCGTTTGTGAAGTTTGAGGCTTATTATTATTAAATTTTGTCACTTTAAAGTGCCTTTAAATTGGATTATGGTCAATATCACCTGGTTAAGAGAAACACAGCCACATTAACATCCATCTTCTCCTCCATTTTTACTCTGATCTCACCCTCCTTTCACCTTTTTCTTCCTGCCGTCTGCAGCGAGGCATCGACCCAGCCGCCCGCCAGGACCCTTCCATGATGGCGATGCTGCTGGAAATGGGTTTCAGAGACCAGCGGCTCAACCAGCAGCTGCTGAGGAAACACGGCTACAGCCTGCTGCACACCGTCAACGAGCTGGTGCAGATGGCCGAGGACAGCCAGAGCAAAGCCGTCAGCGCAGGGAGAGAGTCGTAGGAGGGGGGGAGGATTTCACTTTAAAAAAGCCTAACGTAAAGTGAAAATATTTCGATTTACGACCTGTGTATCTCTCGTTCTTTTTCGGTGTCTGCATTTATTTTTGAATTAAGTAAAAAGAAAAGACAAAGAAAACTTATTTATGATTCATGCAAGTGGTTGATTTTTTTTTTTTTTCCAAAGCTGGACAGTTTCTTTGGACCAACAGTTTAGATGATTAGACACTAATGTCGCTCGAGTATGAAAATCAAGGAGGAGCTTTAATTTCTCGATCGATTTCAGAGAAACAAACGGCTCCTCCTGCCTTTGCCTTTGATTTAGCTTCAGTTATTTGAAGAAATGAACCCGTATACTTACAAACTTGTAAATTATTCTAAACGGTGGATTAAAAAAACGCCTTGTTTACTTGGGGGGCCATGAAGCCTCTGATGTGTTGGTCCAAAAGGAAGACTGACGAAAAAAACACCGAGTGCGCATTTCAGCTCTCCATTTTAGTGTTCGTGTGGCTGTTTTAGCTGCTTCCTCTGCGCTGAAATATTACTGTCTTTGGACAGAGCTTGGCTAGATTCTTCTCACCGGTAGAGCAGTGAAAAATAACTACTGTTGAATGTCATTTAAAAAAAAGCTTGACATGTCCTGAAAAAAAAGCCAGCTCTCTTGTTAGAACGATGCTACTGAAGCTACATGGATATTCTGGGTGATTAGGGTAGATTAAAAAAAAAAAACAACAAAAACAAACAACAGATATATAAGATCTCTCTCGATTTATCTTAGTGAAATTTGCCTAAGCAATGCAATCTTTTTCTGTATCAGAGTACTGTTATTTTAGACGTTGACATGTGGAATGTACACAAACCTGTCCGAGCGGATCACCTGTCGAGACTCAGATGTTTTCTACTGCTTTTTAGGGGCGACTGCCTGCATGACAGGTGGAGGCTTTAGAGACGAGTCCGTGTCCTCGTGGTCTTTATTAGCACAGTCACAGTGGAAATAAAATGTCGGCTTCGCGTCATCGTTTTAAAAAAAAAAAAAAAAGAAAAAACGACAACAACAACAACAACAAAAACAAACCCACCCCTGCTTGCATTTCCTTCGTATCCTCATTCTCAGATCCAAAACCCGGCGACAGTAACTCAGCACTTACCCACGACGTGATGTCTCTCTAGCAACACATTCCTCAGTCTCATAGTGGAACCAAGTTTTATTTCCTCACTTTGCCTTTACGAAAGATTATTTTTCATTCACTGAAATATACATGTGGTGATTTGACATTTTTGTGGCGTGAGTGTGCAGATCTACGTAAATGTACGCCTCTGTTAATTCCAATTATTCCTCCTTTGTGTGTGTGTGCGTGTGTGTGTGTGTGTGTTTTCGTGTGTGACTGAGAAGCTTTTCACAACCATGTTTTCTTATGTCACATTTTAAAGAATCACGCTTTAAAAGAATAATTCTGAATATATATCCTCTGCTGTACGCTTGTCGAATTATTCTTCTGCAACAGAGTGTATACATTAAAAATACCCTTCTACTGTCAATCAGCCAATAAACTATTTGCACATCTCTTTTTTGTGTTCTCACTCTTCTTTAATGAAAAATGTAGAAGTAGGTCGACACAGTGACTCTAAGTTCATTCTGTACGAGGGTTACAGGCTGCAGAGTTCAGACACTACTGACTACACTGCATGATACATATTTTAATGGTATTGTTGTATATATTAAAATATAAATAGTGCAGTAAACGGTGTTGTACAGACCTCACCTTTAAAAGAAGCTCTAAGAACAAGTTTATATTGTGCTGATGTGGTGCATATTACTTAAATAACTCTTGTTTTAAGAAAAAGTAAAAAGTTTTTGAGTAATATTCTTATTTGCTTTTATGGTGGACAGTCGTCTGAAGCTACAGTTAGCAGCCTGTTAGCTTAGCTTTAGCACAAAGGCTTGAAAACGGCTATAAACAGGCTGCCTGACTGAGTTCAAAGTCTAAAAAACACACCCTTAACTCTCACATACTCTGTTTAAAGAAGTCAAAGTCTGCTATCAACAGGATGTGGCTGTAAACACACAAAACACACGGCGGTCAACAGGTGATATTAGTGGGCAAACTGCACTTTTTCACCCCCATGTCAGGTTGATCCATGCATGCTGAAATAAAGAAGATTTCATGTTTAAAATGACCCATTTTCTATCGCTTCCCACATTTGTGTACGTTGCATTTGTTTAATCACACTGAATTGAGGTTGTGAATGTGTTGCAACACTTTGGCCAATAAACCAAAGGAAAGGGGAGTTAATGAAAAGCAGCACATGTGATCTGCAACTGCAGGCAGCTGTCATCGACCTCTCACCCGAGAAACGAGGAAGTGTTTCTCTGTAAACGTTTTGCTTTTAGAAAGACACTGACTGCCGCAGCTTTATCTCCTCGAATACTGACTCCATCTGTGTTTTATTCCAGTCTTCACACTGGGTTTTACCTGCTTGGTAAGTCATTTCAAACACTTTTACCTCTCCTGCACATGTTGTTTACACATGTCGGGTCATGTTTTACTGTTTTTATGCAGCAGAGTAAGAACAACAAGCAATGTTTCTTTATTTAAAAAGCCTGAAAGAGACAGAAGTTTGTCATTTGAGTCTGTTTTGATTTGCACATGGTCTCAATTTTTCGCTTAAGTCAAGTTTATCTTTTATTCAACTTTAATAAAATCTAACCTCAGTAAAAATGAGAAGTAGGTCTTTCAAACATAAACAACATGAAATCCCATCGCTTCACTGCAAAATGCAGAATCAAAATGTTTGAGGCGACTCTGAAATATAGGTCAGCCGCAGAGGAACAAGTGGAGGAAGTATCATTTAACCTACTTATAGGCTCGATACTATAATATAAAAACACAATTAATGAAATAAGAGAAAAGTCTCACATTTGAAGTGTCACCATGGTAAAAGCAGGAAGGCCAAATAAGTTTTATCACCAACATGTTTTTAGATTAAAAGCAAAAATTTTAATTGAGCTGTAAAATGGTCTTTATAGGATGATTTTGATGTCAATGTTGTATTTTAATATTGTTAATATAAAAGGTTGAGCTTTTTAAAACTAATGTCCATCCACATTAAGCAATACATAATATTCTATAAAATTATCACATTTTTTTAATTTGTTTATTTGGGAACTTCCGACGACAGAAACTGCAGCTTTTATTTGAGAGTTAGGGCAGTAAAAAGTATATTTTACTATCATTTTTAACCTTTGTTTGGTCATCCACTACCTCCATCACGAGGGCTCACCCACGGAGGTGCACGAGGACATGAGGGCAAAACACGAGGAGGGGGATCTTTCCTACAGCGTGACCTTAGATGCTAAATTAGGATTGAGATTACTGCGTGGAGGCTGATGTTGTCATCTTCTCTAACTGGTCTGACTTGCAGTTTTTTGATCAACAGAAATAGAGAAACCACAAACGTTATTGGTTTCAAACTTTCTTCACAATCACGCGATGAACTGAGAGCTGTTTAACTCATCTTATCAATCATTCCTCTGACGATTTCAATACAAAACACAAGAATATTTTGGCATTATATGCACTGGTACACATGGGAGGAGTGATCTACAAAAATACATGAGTGTAAAATGATGTAAAGTTTGTTTTTAAATTTATATTAGCCTTGGCTCAACTTCCACAAATTGTCCTCGTTGTGAAATCAGAATGATTCAGTGGTTTAGTGAAAAACCTCAGCCTGTAGTCAGATTTTGTAAATTGTGCAGGAAATGCAGGTTTCTTCATATGCCTGTCTAACAGCAGTAGGGAGAAGAGAGTTTATAACGTAAGGCTCTTTTATTTTAAATATAAAAGCCAAGTTACACGGATGAGTCAGCTAAATTCCACTGTGTTTCATTCAATAAGTTTTTTTACACTTTAGCTTCCAGACTTAAAATCATCTTAAATTTCACCCTTTAATCATAAAAAAACATCACAGGTTTTTTGTCACATCCACATTGTGGACTCTGCTCAAAACCAGAAAAAATGAGCTTTTATTGGTCCTATAAATGCAATTGCAAGGAAATGTAGCATTAAAGGTCACTAAAGAAACACTCCATGAGGTTTGAATTAAAAGATGGCTGAATTTTTTTTATTATTACAGGTATTTTATTATTTTAGGTGGACGTTTCAGTCATTTTGGTGTCTGTCTTTTGTCCCTCAGAATGGATTTTTTAGGTGTTATGGTTTCAGCCTTGAAAAAAGGCAAATCCAAAGAGACACCTGATCAGGAGAATGACACAGAGAAGGAGAAAA
This sequence comes from Acanthurus tractus, assembly GCA_029783725.1. Taxonomy (NCBI): domain Eukaryota; kingdom Metazoa; phylum Chordata; class Actinopteri; order Acanthuriformes; family Acanthuridae; genus Acanthurus; species Acanthurus tractus. The sequence continues at coordinate 32,043 of JAQNCA010000017.1, forward strand.
CACTGCAGCAGTTTCCTCCGTATGGCACCATGAATGGAAACTCAACGGGAGACCCCTGCCCAACCTGTCGTGGCACCGGCCGAATACCCAGAGGTGAGTTTTTTTTTTTAATTTAATGGAAAAATCTGTTTTTATTTCGCTGAACTGTCCCTTTTTTTTCATAATTTCATGAGACCATGCCATGCCGAACAACTTTCATTTCCCGTCTCACTTTCACATCATTTTTGTGGCAAAAACATAATTTCAGTCCGTCTTTTGTTTCGTAATCACAGGCCAGGAAGACCAGCTGGTTGCAGTAATACCATGCAATGATGTAAGGCTGAAACCCAGACACACGTAAGGAAATTCAAGTGAATATGTTTCCTTTTATGTTTGAGTAATGGGTTTGTGCAATATTCTTTGAAGAGCCCTTTAAACTTTGCTTTTGTAGAATGTAAATATACACAATATAATCAGATTGTTCTTCATATGCAACTTGTGCAGGTACAAATGCACATGATGTCGTTTGTAATGTTTACGAGACTAATTTGCACGTTTGTGTTGCGTTTCAGGAAGCTGTATGTGTTTGTCTCCATGGCCATGTGTCTTCTTCTCTGCTGTCTGGTCCTCTTCTTCCTCTTTCCTCGCAGCGTCACCCTGACGCCAGTGTCTGTGCTGTCCGTCATGGTCTATTTCACCCCCGACACAGTTGACATGAGAGTCGAAGTGAGTAAAATGAATACTAAGACTGCAGCTGGTTGCTCTGTGCCTTCACTTTGTTGTATGAAAATCATTTTTTAGAGCAATTTAATAATGTCAGGTGTCTGTGGTACAGTGACCAAAGAAAACACTAAAAAAATGACATTATTCTGTCTTAAAAGCCAAAAGACAATGTGAAAAGAAGAAGAAAATAATATGTAGGCCCAAGTTTAGTGAAGCTACAATAAAACAACAAAACACAGTTACTGTAATCCAGCAATGTAATCTCACTCACCACAACAAGCTAAAACAAACATGCTAGCTAATGCTAGCTGTTTAGCTAAAAACTCATTTATATACTTTTCTCAAACAACTCCCTGTAAAACAGGTGAGTCAGAAAGGTTTAGAAATTTACTTTATTTCATCTTATGTACAAAGTAGAAACTACATCCAAACACTATGAATAAATATGGCTAACGTTAGTAGCTAATGTTATATGTAAATTACTGCGGCTAAAAGCTAACGTGCGTAGCTAAGCAGGCAGCTTCTAGCTATGAGAATAGTGATGGTATTTGTTGTATTTAAGTTACATTTAACCTCATATTTAAAATTCGAGAATATTAGACATGTATCTTTGCTTGAAATTGTTAATGCTAGACAGGTGAGTTGGTTGCACCTGATGAGTTTTGTGTTTCCTCTTCTAGAATCTCATCAGCATCCACAACGAAAACTACGTCCCGGTCCAGATTGTGGAGTTCAATGTTCAGGGTCTGGTCTCTGACGCAGTGGTTAGTAAGACAAAGATATCCAACATGACCGCCATCAACTCTCGCTCACAGAAATCGGTGAGTTTCACACGAGATGATTTCAATCAAATTATACTTTTGATATATTTGTCATGAAATGAATTTCTCACCCCTCTTTGTTGAACGTTTGCAGTACACAATTCAAATTGACCTGCCTATCACCGATAAAGGCCTAAAGTAAGTTCAAAATAATCTCTGACTTCTTTTCTTACTACAACCATAAGTATTGTTTAGCATATCCTCACATGAATTATTTTATCTCTTTCAGCGTTTACTGCAAGTCGAGTGCGATCAAGATTCACACGTTATTTCTGGAACTGCAGTAAGTGTCAAAAACCAACAGAAGAGGAAGCCACTTTAGCACGAATAAATCCCATGAGTGATAAAGGCTTTACTTTGTGCAGCACAAGATTGAAACCACAACTGCAAAAACTAAATGCTATCAGTCAAAGTCTCATTTTAATTGGAGATTCTTTTGAAGGTTTTTTTTTGGCTTTGAGGATAAAAACAAAAGGTTTTGTGAAAAAAAGACACTTAAAAAGTAGATTTTATCCATTAAAACTTACGTAAGAAAGCGTTTCTGCCTGCTTTCCAGTCTGCTCCACAAAACTAAACAAAAAACATTTCAACTCAAGATACAAGTTAATGCAAATTGATTACAATACAACACCAACGTCCACTGAATGTTCAGTACAGCTTCTATTTATATTATAAAGTATCTCTATATTAAAATACCTTGTGGAGCTACATTACACACAGTCATTTTATCCATTTTAATGTGAAAAATAGTTCTGCCTTAAAACATATAAAAACAAACATATGAGCTAAAACTGTCTCTAATAGTGTTTTTCCTCCCATTTTTTCCCCAGAATGACGATGAATATTTCTTATCTCTCTCACACGGAGCAGCTGTCTGTGGACACCTTCGAATATATCGACTGTGGCACCAATTCAACAACCCCACATCCTGTGAGATGATGTTTTAAAATGAAAACAAAAACCAAAGAACAAAGCACAAAGTGGGAAAGTGTAATAATGAATATTTTTGGCTGCACTTCATCTCTTCTGCATGGGATGTAAAATGTGAATGAAAACTGCTGTGCAAATGCATCTTAACTCATTGTATATGTTGTTAGCGTACCTGAAAGATCCATCATAAAAAAAAAGTGTTTTTAGTATTTTTCAAACCTTGATTATACTACCTATTTTTGTGCTACGTTTGTTGGTAGATCCACATTCCTCTCCTGAGGGGGGCGCTGTTTGTTTACTTTTCTGACCAAAGCCAATTACAGGCAAAAAATCTGAGTGAGGAGTGAACCTGTCTGTGCAGACAGAGAGATTTTGAATTAGCACGACCGCTGAAGCTGTGTTAGCTACTGCTGGTTAGAAGCTAACAAGCTAACAAACAGCATAAACAAACAGAGGATGCTAACTACACTGTTCATTCTTATATCACTTGATAATTGTCATTTATGGTGCAACACAGACTTCTGATCTGAGTCTTAGTCTGACTGAGGCTCAAATGTTTATGTCTCAATCTCTTTAGTGCTAAATGCTAACATTAGCCTTGTTGCACATTGCATCACTTAAGTATGAAGAGCAGATGTGCTTTTATGTAGGAAAACCATGTTGAACAATATTCAATATCAGAGTCTTTGTATGTACATTGTCTGAAAAGGGACTTTAAGACTTTAATCAGTCACTACACATTATAATTTAAAGATATTAGTGCTTCTAATCCTCTTATATGTTAGCACGAATGTTTATTTCTTCTAAATCTTCCTGTAATCTTTAGTGTTGGCACAGTGTCTTAAATGAAAAATATAAGAACTGTATTTTTTTAAGAAGAAGAAACTAGTTTCACAACAGTTTGGAAAAACTTTTTTTTTGTCACAGAGTACTGGATATTGTGTTGATCTCTGATAATTTTGTTTTTTGCCATTTGCACTTTATTAAACTGGGACTTTTTAGATCCTGTATGTGTATGGTTATTATTCACTGATTTCTAAGTATAACTTTAGTTTTGTGTGTTTAGGTTTGAAAAATCAGAACATTTAAATATTTCTTTAAAAAAATCAGAAACAATATATTTTTTTGGAGTAAACTCTTCATGTCTCGTTGTTTAAAGTTTCCCTTTAATTCTCATTTTTAATGTTACTATTGAACATCTTCAAAAGGCCCAGGTTTGAGCTCCAGTTCTTGAAGTTCCAAGACTTAACACAGGTGGGCGCCACAGTTTCATTGGATGATAAAGAAGTGGTAGTGTTAACTGTAAATACGGAACTGATCTGACTTGTGGTAAATTAAATTTATGTTTTCCAACTGATTAA
>JAQNCA010000017.1:35956-52508 GCA_029783725.1 Acanthurus tractus
TAAATATATTTACTCTAGTAATGCATGAACCACAAATTTGAGGTACTTCCACTTAATTTTATGGTTATTTTCATGTCTTCTGCATCACATTTCAGGGGAAACTATTGTTATTATCTTTGCTGCTAAGCCCTTTACTTGTAATAGAGTATGTAATCCATTGTGATATTTTACTCAAAAAAGGAAAAATATCTGAGAACTTCTTCCTCCGATGAGTCGCCACGGTCCGTGCGGTTCATCGTTGCACCGGCAGGGGGCGCGCGGCATCCTGCCCAGGTGGCTGTGACGTCACGCTGGCTTAAGGTGCTGAGCGCTCGAGTCTCTCCGGGACTCCTCAGTGCTGCTGGAGCGGAGCAGGAGCCGCGGTGACCTCCGGGACGAACACCGTTTGTTTACAAGTCAGATATGGACGCGTTTATCGTTTCTGGATGATATTAAATCCGCGTGTTTAGAAGGTAAGAACATTTTTAAACACGCACACAAGAAAGACAGTCTTTATTTTGATGGTTTCACTCTAATCTGTCAGTTAAAACAGCTTCTTTTTTTATTTTTTACTAATTTTATCTGATTTAAATGCTGGTTTGTCCCTTAAAGTTTACCTGTCAGGCTCTCGGTTTATATTTTGCAGCTGCTGAATTTATTTGCATGTGTTTTTACTCTTTATGGCAATAAAAATTGATGTTTTTCGTGCAAGAGAGGAAGAAAACTAAGGGTGGCTTATTCCCAGCGGATTAAATCTCAGTACAATCGAGGAATAAAAACGTAGTTTGTGCATTTTCTCTCTTTAAACAACAATAATGAAGCGATACTCATTAATTATGCAGCAAAAAATAGCGTAAATATTTCCGGCAAATATGCAATGTCCATTTTTTCCAAAGGTAGCTGTTTGATGGGTATCAGGATGTCAACAACAACCGGATTAGTGCTGCTTGTGCAGCTCTCATAGACAGCAGACGGAGAGAACCAGTGAATACATATCATCCGTCCACTGCATTGAAATCAATCTGCCCCACGAAAAGCCTTTCAGGTTTAGCAGCCTGTAAGAGGATTAAGCTCCAGATAACCTCAGCCACCCAATTAGCTGTTGTTTGGCTCAGTAATGTGACACTGAAAGACATTTATTGTTTCACAGAATCAGCGGAGAAGTTACTCGAGTATGCAAGCAGGGATTAAATAAATTGTAGGACAGATGGTTTAAAGTGAAGCACAACAGGAAGTAACATGCTGATGAAATTCTAGCACTTCCACTGATAATCATCACTATCTTTGCTCAGGTGACACTGAAAAAGCAACTTGTTAGCACACATTCCTCGAGCACCCATTGTCCTCTCATTAAATGTTAACTCTGTGTGTGTGTGTGTGTTTGTTTTGATAAGGTCTCAAGCACCGTCTGATCCCACTGACTCTGAGAACAAGGAGACAAATGCCAAGCCTCTGAAAGAGAATTAAATCAGGAACCCGTCACCTCGCTGAAGTAGGTGTGAATTGCTGGCTGCAGTCATGGGGAACCAGCTGACTGATATGGCTCCCAACACGCCGTCCTTCCTGCCAAACTTCCAGTCTCTGCACGTGGTCGTTATCGGGCTCGACTCGGCCGGAAAGACCTCTCTGCTCTACAGGCTCAAGCTGAAGGAGTTTGTGAAAACCATCCCCACCAAGGGCTTCAACACGGAGAAGATCAAGGTGGCCGTGGGTGCTTCTCGGACCATAAACTTCCAGGTGTGGGATGTGGGCGGTCAGGAGAAGCTGCGCCCGCTGTGGAAGTCCTACACCAGGCGCACGGACGGCATGGTGTTCGTGGTGGACTCCACCGAGCTGGAGAGGATGGAGGAGGCCAAAGTGGAGCTCCACAAGATCACCCGCACCTCGGAGAACCAGGGCGTCCCCGTGCTCATCCTGGCCAACAAACAGGACCTGGACTCCGCCTTGTCCGTCAGCGAGGTGGAGAAGCTGCTCTCCGTCCACGAACTGAGCATGCACACGCTGCATCACGTGCAGAGCTGCAGCGCCGTGGACGGTCAGGGGCTCCAGCCGGGCCTGGAGAAACTGTACGAGATGATCCTGAAGAGGAAGAAGCTGGTGAAGCACAACAGGAACAGGAAGAGATGAACTCACACTGTGGACACTACCTGAGGAGATTTATCCGTCGCTGAGAAACACTTCCAAGCTTAATGGTCCCGTTTAATGGGAGAGCGATTTGTGCCAACAAAACAGCAATTACACGCAGCCTCCGGGTCAGGAGCGATGGATCGGCTCATAACAGCTGAAGCAGTATTGACATATTCTTTGTTCTGCAATCGTGCAGCTGCACTTTTAAAGATTGAGTTATAGATTTAAAGGGAACCCTCATAGCAGTTAGTCTCCACTAAGTGCTTTTCTACACTTGTTTTAAAGAAGAACTCTGACAAGACGTTTGCCTGCTAACCGTAGGTCTAATATTTAAGGACATATTCAGATCCACGTGGCGGGTTTATGCTAACGAAAGAGATTAAACACATTTTAAGATGTCCTTCACAAACTCTGCCTCACCTTTGTGCTGCTGTTTGTTCCACAGATGTTTCCTAAAAAAAAAAATATTTATTCCACATTTTCCTGTTTGTTTTGGACAAAAAAAAAAGACTTTTTGAAATGAAATGAAACAGATTTCAGTGGTGATGGAGCGACGAATGATGTTAAATTTAATTGCCATGGAACCAGTGAACCGGTTATAAGTGCTTTCCCTTCCCGACCACAGAGGTAACGTTTCAGCCACTGCAACAATAATGTTTCTACAAACTGTACATTTTTTGTAACACTCAAGACTTAAATAAATCGAAGCACTGTACAGCACTCTTTGTTTTTCTCTTATGTTAATGGAAATAAGTTAATGATCTCTGAAGATTTGGGTTAAATATTAAAACAATAAGCTTCTGTGTAAAAACTGGCTTTAAAGCAGCTGTGAGAAATATTTCTGCTGTGTTGACCTACGATTCAGTTCCTCCACAGAGCATATTTAGCCTTTTTTTAGATCATATTTTCTTTTTTCTGCTGGCTGATTTCCCTGTTTTTGTTCACTTTCGACGCCCTTGCTTTGTGTCGCCTGCGGCAGACAAAGTTAGAGACCAGCTGGTGAACTTTCAGTGTAGATCATCATATTATAAATGTGTTGTTCCGATTCCTCTTTTTAAAGTTCACACGATCTGAAACAGACATTTATTGCATTATAAAATGGTTTCCATCCAAAGTGTGAAGTCCAGAGATGTGACTCTCCTCCTCCTCCTCCTTGTTCATGGCTCAATCAGCAAATAAGGCAGTCAGAGAGGGGAAGTCCTCCCCTTCCTCCTCCTCCTCCTCCAAACAGGCCAAACAATCTATTCACTCTGATTCCCACCTTCCAGTCTGCCAGCTGCCGACACTGTAATTGCATCAATTAGTGGTGAGGTGGTTGAGAGTTGAGGTGTTGTGGTCCTTTTGTTTGATGGTGTTGGATGAGCAGACGCTCTGCTGAACTGCTGATGCACAGACCTTTCCAAAAAACAAATTACAGAAGGTTTTGGGTTAAAAATAACTGTCACAACTCATAAAAAAGTCACATATAATGTTGTGAGTCTTGTTTTTTAAATGCAAGCACATGTAACTCAATATTTTGTGCCCCTTTCACATTTTTTAAAGAATATTTTGTCACAAACACGTCTTGTTTTTGCATTCGCAGTTTTTTTTTTAGGATATTAGAAAACACGATTTCCAAAGTCTCTTGTCAAAAGTTCATTATTGCTGCATCATTTCATTCATTAGTGGAAACTGTAACACCTATTCTTGGCAATCCTACTGAGTGTTCTCGATTTAGCGTTTTAATCCGCTCGCTTTTTCCATAAATCCCTCGAGTTTCCACTCAAATGTGAACTTATGCAACAAATACAAGGTCCAGGCTGCAGGTCACACATAGCTGACCTGCATAGCATCAGTGTGTGTGTGTTTTGCTCCTGTGCATATATAACATGATGAGTTAATGACTTGTTAACCCACTCAGATTCCTCCTGACATGTCAGACATCAGCGCACACACACATATGTAATGAAAAAGACCCACACACAAACACAAGCATGAACACACACACATGCACATCTTGACTCCTGCGACCTCAACGTCCCCGTTATTAACAACGGTGAGCTCATTAAAACTTTCAAGGACGTCTTTTGCAGAATCATCTTGACACAGCAGCTGGTCCCTGAATAAATTAGCATGGTGATGTGGCGTTTTTTAAAGCAGCTGAGACAAACTGTGTGCATGTGGAGGCATCGAAGCGCCGGAGATACATTCTGCCCAGAGTTTAAGGTGTAAAAAAAACTGTGCTGCAGCCAATTAAAGGCTCTGTTGTGCTGAAACTACACTGAACACTTTTTTAAGCTTCTGATTTGGAGCTGTGATTCTTTCGATTGGGGGGAAAAAAACCAGAGGAAGCTGCACAAGTTTGTGTCACATGTTGTAAGTCTCGCTGTTATTCTCTGTGTTTCTGTCTTGTTTCTTCTGTTTAAGACATGATGATGGCTGACAAGAAACACAGGAGAGACAGGAGCCTCTGGGACTGTGTGCCAGGGAATAAATGAGAAAACTGCACACAGCTCAATGAAAATGGAGGACAGGTTCACCACTGAGCTTCAAAAAAACACAAATTTCCAAGCACATAAACGACCCCGGTGTTGTTTGTGCACCTGCTGTAAAGAGCTACAAACAAGACAATGAGGGTTCAGCCATGAAAGCAGCTCTGGGAACAGTGTTGCATTGAGCTAAACGCTAACTAAAGCATGCAAAATGCTAACAAGTACAAGCTAACTTATCTATGTTTATCAGGTAAAATACTGACAATGTTTGTAGTCTTAGCTTAGCATGTGGACATTGCTAATTAGCGCCTAACACAAAGGAGAGGCTACCTTCTGCAGGTTTTAAGTCAATAAATCAAAAACAAATCTGGATTTAATCTTAAAATGCATCATTAAGTTTGTTTAATTCACAAAAACATTTGAGTGTATAATCTAAGCTGGAATGTGGATCAGTCGGTCAGATGTCTGATTGAGTGAAACACGTCATTATCTGCAACCGATACTGAATCTGATTGGTGCCATTTCTGCTTGAGTATTGATCAAAGTGCAGATCAGATTACAACCTTTTCTTCCTCTTCTTGAAAAAGAAACATACAAAAAAAAAAAAAAAATATCCAGACAAATAACCGGAGAGCAGTCATGCTCAGCTGCAGTCTCTTTGTTGGCGCTATGATGAAAAAGCAAAAGGGCGCTGGGCTCAAATCCAAGCCTCTTAACCCGTCCAAGCGGGGTGTAGACATAATTTTCTGTCACCATGGTAACCTGAAGTCAGCAGTCGCTAAAGGGTGACCTGCGAGGGCAGCGGTGGGGGTCAAATTGCTTTTTTGTGGTTAGATGTCCAATCCAGTGGAGGTTACGGAGCGGGCAGCGAGATTAGAAAAAGAAGCCCGGATCAATACTGAAACCTCGGGATCACCACCTTTTCACTGTACATCCCTCCATCTTTTTTCACCTCTTTATCTCCCTCCGTCGGCCTGTGTTTAATCTTTGCTTTAAAAGTTGTTGACGACCTCTGCCTTTTTTTGTTTGCGTTCTCACTCGCCTTCGTCCCGCTTCAATGCAAGTATCTCAAATTTCACACCAACTGGGTCGTTTCTTGGAAATCAACCCTGTTGATCGCAGCGTGGAGGATGGAGGATGGACGGGGTTGGTTTTTTGTTTTTTTTGCAGAGGAGAGTTGGTTTGTTAGCAGCAGACACGCTGCAGAGAGGAGGTCTTTTGACGGTTCAAAAGGGACAATGTTAGTGGGAGGGCAGGATTAGTTGCTTTAGCTTTTATTCCCGAAAGGTCGTAAAGCTGCCTCTTGGCCTCCAGTTAGAGCCGAGCCTGCGGGATTGAATGGATGTGAAGGGATTGAGAGGGAAACCGAAGCTTGACTTTAACGCATGGAGCATTCTTTCACCCTCAGGGCTGTAAAAGTGAAGAAGAACAAACACCAAGGCTGTATATCTTAGTAGAGAAAGACACTATGTCACTGTGGGCGGGGCTTCGGCGTTAGAGCGTTTATATCAAATCGCCTTCACCTCTGACGTGACCCTGCGCCAAAACATACGGACACAATCATCTGCTTTTTCGTCTTTAGCCAGCGGTTAAAAGGTGGTAATAATTTTTATTTTATTTGTGAATAAAGAGTTACACATGAGGGGTCAGGAAGTGTTTATTCATATTCATAAATGCACTTTCTTTCCCTGCAGACGCAGACTCGAGGATGATTCATTGCTCGTGGGAGCCGTGAGGAAAATTATGGGCCGCATATTTGCTATGATTTAAATTTTATGGCCAAACTTTTCCATAACTTGTTCAGCTGCAGGAGGGAAACAAATGTGACTTCACGTATGATTTCATACTTCCACACAGACTCTTAAAGGGAAGGCATTAAATCACTTTTTATGAACAACCCTTCTCATGAAATGATGTGTAATGATGTAATTTTAAAACATCTGGCGAATCCTGCTGCTGTTTTGTTTCTGATTATTAAACTGCTCTGGTTATTACACACTAATTAGGAAGCTGGATGTCTCCTTTTAATTAGGTTTGGTTTCTTCGATAAATTTTTCTTTGTCTTAATTTAGAATGAATTAATCCGGTTTGGATTCTGTGCACCCACCTGGTCACCCTTGGTCTACCCCTGATCCCACACTAGGATTACCCAGAAACCCATCTGGCACATGCCAGCTAGCGGGGTGTGCAAACCCCAGCTCTTGCTAATCCAGACTACCACTGCTGTTTGCAAGCAGACAGCCCAGATTTGTGACCGAGAGACGCACTGTGAGGTGCTAAATCAAGATCCGAGCTGTTTTTATTTGTGTCAGTCTGGCAGAGCGTGGATCTGGATCTGGATCTGGATCTGGATCTGGGAATGTGCTGACTTGGGATTACGTGGCTTGATTTAACGCAACACAGTGATTTAATGTGACAGCGAGACGTAAATAATTGACACTATTAAAGATGGAAGACGCAAAAGCTGACACTGAGAAATAAGAACAGCTTGATTAGATGGTGAAAATGTCAGTGTAAGTAGCCTAAAACTGTTCTTAGGAGGAGTACTTTCGTAAATATGTCTTAATCTGCACCACTGCTGCAGAGTAATCCACTGAATGGTTGACTGCCGGAGTAATTTTGGACACAGCTAACGCCTCAACTACCTCATATTAAGGACGATTTGTGCCTTGTGAAAGCACTGAACCACAGCTGTGTCTGAAGAACGGATGACTCAATCCACTACAAACTCACACTCCATCTTTGAGGTCATACCCTCCCCTCCACACGTGGCTTTTGTTGACGCCGCGTCCCGCCCGGCAGATCAAGACCAGGGCTCCATCCAGCGTTGGACCCCCTGGAACGTGGTTCTCCCCTGGATGCAGGAGCAGCTGTAATGGCCTGCATTTGAGTTTTGTTCAACCTTGTACAGACAGAAAGAGCACGTGGGAGTGAGAGTGCACGTGAGCTCTGGAGCTCATGGCAAAACACATCATCCCGGCACGAACGTTCGTGTTCAGGAGGGTTTTTTTCTCTCTCTCTGTTTGAGATGAGGTGCAATGGTCATTGTCAAAGAGTTGTTGGTCTGGCGTGTCTGTCTTTCACTTTTACTGTCTCACTTTTTGTTTTTGTTTCTGAATTATATCCCTTCGTACAAAAGTTAAGAACAAATATATTAAAAGTATTAAGCAAATAATTAAGGTTGTTAGAAAAGACATAGAATAAACAAGATATAACAGGATTAGGAATTAAAACAGCTGGAAGGGGATTTTTTAAATAAAATATTATACATTTTGACACTTTTTTAATGTTTTTAATTGGAAAAATGTTAGGTAAATTGCTTAAATGTTTCTAAAATAATGTAAAAGTGACCTAAATAATGCTAATCACAAATGATCAGCCTTGATTCTGATAAAATGAAGTTTGTTTAACTTGTAAAACTCACTAAATTAAAGGATATCTCAGTTTAAAATGCGTGTAACCCTCATTATGTTTGTACAGTGGACTGAAAACAGTATTGTGGAGAAGAACCCAGGAATCTTGACCAAGGTTGTGAGGGGGAACCCATGCGGATCAGATCTGGTATTTGGGGCTTGGTCTCCTAAATGAGGCGCCCATAGTGGTCTTTTTGTTTCTCCTGGCCGATGCTCTGGTCTTTCACAAGCCATCACCGCATTCCTTTTGTTGCTTTCTTCACGTCATGTTATCAAAGATTTCACTGTTTGAGGGTCTGAAGCTGGCCAGACTGTCAGACCACGGCTCCAAAACCCCCCGAACAGGCATGACGCTTGGATAAAGCCTGAGCTGTGGAGGTTTTTGTTGAAATCCCAGACCTCCAGAGGCCACGGGTGCGCAGGACAACCCAACCAAAAGTGCTGATTTGACAGCAGTGATTTCATTTCCACAAGGAGATGTGGTCACTCAATCAAATCCGTGTTAACCTGGATTTAAATTTGTGTCTAATGCACAAAAAGCAAAAGCAGCTGGCTGTAAACGATTCGACACAGTTTCTCTTCGCTCATGTTTTGGCCTGATCTGCACTTCGTCAGCTTGTTTGAGAGGCTGCTGCCCTAGTTTGTACTGTGTATTCTGCTGCCCCCGAAACAGACCATTAATAAAGGAGGATTAAAACAATGCTGGTACGGAAATGAAATGATTTTACTTCATTTGTACTGTTTTACAGATGTTCTCGTCCTTATTTTCTCATGTAAATTACTTTAAATCCCAAAGGAATTCGGTTCCCCACATTATTTTAAATGAGAATGAAAATGAACAAGATGTGAGCTCGTGTATGAGTTTAAAAAATTACAGGTTCTCTATTATCTCCGTAATCTACCATTTTAATGCAACACTGACTGTAGAATTCTCTTAATTTTTTGCTGCTACAGAGATAGTTTTTTTTCCCAACAACGACACCATGCTTGTTTATTTTCTTGCCAAGAGTGAAATGATGAGAAGATTCTCACATTTAATGCTCATGGGAAAGCTTCAGCCAGGAAATGGTTAGCTTAGCTTAGCATAAAGACTGCAAACAGGGGGCAATTAGCTGTCCACATAGCAGCTTAAAAATTTGTGTTGTTCGTTTAATCCGTGCAAAAACCACAACAGTTTCATCCTGTTCCCACTTTTTGTGCTAAGCTAGGCTAACAGCCTCCTATGTTTAGCTTCATATTTACAGTTGACCTGCAGAAAAGAGGATGGTATCCAATCTTCTTAACTAACTCTAAGCAGGAGAGCAAATATTCAGCCAAATCTTTCTCTCGGCCTGTATGGCTTTTCTTTTGCATGTATTAGTCTCATAATATCTCGTGTGCATTGTTAAAGAAATGTTGCTGCGAATAAAGCATCAATCTGTCGCTGTCTGCTTACCACTCGTCCACTGACCTCATAGGTGCGCAGGTGACATAAGTCTTCCAGCATTACTTTAATCCCGTTAGACAGACCTAAAGCTAGGAGTGTTGCCAGGATCAGCAGTGGAATGAGACCAGCGGGTCACAAATAACCTTAAGTCCCGTCTAGACAGGAGCGCTAATGGATGGTAACACCCTGCGTGTGCAGACATATGCTTCGCCAGATGATTAAGAAATTATGTGTGAAAGAGTCAAGTAGAAGAAACAGATTTGTGTGCTGGGAACATTTCACGCTCTTTTCGTTTGTGGTATCAATTAAAGGTGACAAATAGGGAGTGAATGTTTCTCTTGCTAGCATAACTTCAAAGCTAACAGCTAAGTATTGGAAGCTGTTCTTTTGTAAACTGTGCAGACCAGCAAAAATCTTTGCATCGGCTCCAAGTATGTGAACACACAAAAGCAGAGTTGAAAGATATTTATGATGAAAAACATTTCAGATAGCAAAAAAACCAGTATGCTAATTGTGTGCTAATCATTTTGTGTTAAGGATTTCACTGCAGTAAACTATTTTTTCCAATAATTGCAGTTCAACTTTCTGAGAATGTTTGTAAAGATGCTAAACGGGGAGCTCCATCCGATAAAAACCCCAGAGTTTCATCGCATTTTAACATCTTTGCATACTTTTTTTTCTATTTCTGTACTTTGCATCAATTAAACAAGAAAGGAAGATGGTAAAATGTCAAGAAGATGACATGCAGCAAAAGTCTTTTCGCTGAAATTAAACCAGGATGCCTAATCTCTCACAAACAAAGCACAGAATATATTATCCTCCAGACCCTGAGAACTCATCAGGATCAAACAATTTTCATATTTTTTCCACCTTTCCTTATCAATTTCAGCTGTGCACTGTTGATAAAAGAAAAAAAATCACAGTACCCTTTGTTTTCCTCATTATTTTTTTCACACGGTGCATTGTGGTGAAATGCAGAGTTTGCACCGGTGGTATTTGTCTTACCCCATTGATCATACAGCCTTATTTATTTATTTCACAATGACACCCAAGTGCTCACTTACAATCATCATGCCATTTCCATGGAGAGGAGGGGGGGGGGGCACAACTATTGTGTTTTCTATTGTCTGTTGCCTGAGACACCCCCACCTCCATTACTATGATAGCAGAGGAGAAGGAGGGAAGTAAATGGGGAGCCATTGTGTGAATGCTTTTTGGAAGACGTCCCATGGCACACATTTAAATCACCCCAAATGGAGCATCCAATGATCTGTAACTGTGCAGAGGAGATTGACTCAAACAGCACCAGCCTGCCCTCTTTCATTAGGAACTTATTAAACCTGAATGGAGACCTCGCAGTGTGCCACAGTAAAAATCTCCTCAGGCATCGGTACAATGCAAATAAATACGCCGTCAGTGTATCAAGGGCTCATTGCGATTTTAGGAAGATGTAGAGGATTTGAGACTTCAGCGTGGCACTTGCTTTTACTTGGATGAAGAGGCCACGCTTTGCTATTCCATTCATAATTCATCAGCTGTGTTTTTAAAGCTCACTTTCTGGGATTTCGAACAGCTGGGTGAAACACAGCAGGAGGTTAGCAAGGAAATACACAGAGTATGTAAATATTTGTTAAGCAGAAAGAGAACAAATGCAATTTCTCACCCAAATGGGATTTTTTTTCTCTGCTACTCATTTAGAAAACCTTATGATCAGTATCCCACATACATTTTCCATCCCTTGAGGTGGCGAACGGGGAAAATGCAGCACTTTGTCGGCTGCAGTGTGAAGCTCACAGCTCAGGATGTGTCATGGGACAACAGCTCAGAAGGTGAAGCGGGAGGACAGAGGGAGGAAGTGTGTATCGTATTACTGGATGTGTTGCCCGATGGTCTGTCTGTGCACAGGGGGCAACGATGACATACTGAGGCCGGCAGTGACACACAGTGCATGTGCTGTCCTGACAGCTTCAGACACTGCAATGCAGAGACACAGAGAGGCGGCGAGGGGGAGGACACGATTACAGGTGCACGCTGACACCAACCACTGTCGTTCTGCAGTGTGAATGACTATTATTAGACAATCTCAAACTGACACGATCCATTGAATATTCAGATGCATGAACGACTCCCGGGTAATTTTCACACGCTGTGAGGAGAGACGTATGTGTTCATGCGATGAAAAATGTATGTGTAGTTTGAGTAATAAAGAGGTTGTGATAATAGAATTTTCCCGCTCCTAAGATCACCTCTACAAATGATTTTTTAAATGTTTTGTTGTCAAGTAGATTTCTTTATTTAGACATCACTTACCCACAGCGGCCATGTTGTGCAGCCATAGTTTATTCCCAAAGTTTACAAAGATGAAAGGCAAAATATGGGTGAAATGTGCATGAAATTATGCAAAATTTTATTTATTTTTTATTAATTTTGGGTTTGGACATTTCACACAATGTAAACATCACAGAGTGTTCCTGAAAACAGCACAAAGATCGTAGATACATATTTAAGATTGGATTAAAGTGGGAAGACATAATGAACTTAATCCAAACAGCTCACTTACCTTCAGTTTTTCTTCTGTTCTTCTTCTTCTTCTGTTGAATTTGTCCACTTCAAGATAATCTATCCACCCCCAAAAAACAACTCAAGCAGTAAAATCATAACAGAAACAAAAATAACAAAGAAAAGGAAGCTGATAGTTTGTGTAAACTTTTGCTACAAGTGTGCATAACTGCAGCATGTTGTGTATTTATATGTGTCAATGACAGAGAAGGTCACCTGGTGTGGGTGCTGCAAAGATTTCAGGTAACAAGATAAACAAAAAACAAACAAAAGAAATCAAAGACTATATACAAGAAAGGTGAAAAAGGGCAGATATTGTTAACTTGTTTATGTTTTTAACACAGGAAGCAAAAAAAGGCTCCTCGCCTTATCAATCTGCTCTATTTTTAGCACAAGTTCTGTGAAACCAGGAGTTATTTGTTAGAAAAGAGTAAAAACATTGTGAAGCGTCATTACAAAATCATCAAGCTCTGCACCAGCATGTGACAACTAATTAAAGGCTGCAATATGTATCAACCATCAGACGACCAGGAATGCATTTCACACAATGAGTAACAATAGCTCATGAGCATAATGTGCAATATAAGTGAACTGGGCCGTTACACACAAATGGTAGCAGCTGTAAGCACAGTTTGGTGTGGAGCATGTATTAATAGTGAGTGTGCTGCTGACTGAATATAATAAATTTCCAGCCAATAGGAGTACAAGCGTGCATCCTGTGAGACTCGTGGCTTATAACTTGCCTTAAGGCAGAATTCAGGGCAGCTCAGGGAACAAGAGTCAGTCTTTCACTCTGCACCAAGAAACAAACATCGAGCTCATGTTTTTATCCCAGAAGTAGGTTGCTTTCTCTAATCTGCCCAGTAACAGTTATGCAGTGTGCATATGTATGTTATCATAGTGTGTGTGTGTGTGTGTGTGTGTGTGTGTGTGTGTGTGTGTAAGTGTGTGTGTGTTGGGCCTAGTTGTGTGCAAGCATGCATAAGTGTGCACGTTTGCATGTGCAGCCAGCAGTGAGTGGGCTGAGGGGGAGTGGAGGAGGAAGAGTGGGAAGAGGAGGAGGAGGAGGCCAGTGGTAAAAGCTTCAACAAAAGCTAAAGATAGCTCAGCGCTTGCAGGCAGTCAATGAAGCTTAGCTTTCTCTGTCAAGGTTACACACACACACACACACACACACACACACACAGGACCACAACAAGAGTCTAAAAGTGCAGGAAAAGCCTCTTTTCAACAGTAAAACAACTACACGGGTTGTTGAATCTTTATTAGATTATGTGTGCAAAATATAGCACCATATTGCACAGTATATCAGGCCTGATCTGATAAAAATGTGAAAAATTAATATTTATGATGTAAGACAGAGTTTAAATGTTGGTGTTCAGACTGTTATGTAGCATGATAACAGTTAAATTAGCCATAAAGCGTCGATAACCTTGTAACATTCACCTCCCCACAAATATACAATAAATATTTACAGTTTTAAATATACGTTATGATTTAATATGAGCACTTGAGACCCTGCTGTCAAATATAAATCCTGCAAATTGTATAAACTCTGTTGTGCTTTGCATACACTGTTATCAATCCTCTCGTCTAATTCTTTGATAGAAAGGGATCTATTTCTTTAAAAAGCAACAAAGGAGACACTAAAAGTACAACTTCCATCTCTTGCACATGGAGAATTAAGACAAAACAAACTTTTTTCTCAAATCTAGACTCACAAATCTTACAAAACTACCCAGAAAAACAAAGAAATTGACACCTGAGCGAACAGGTTATGTGTACACTGAGCTTTTATAAGCAGGTCATGTAACTGTGGATTTACATCTTCCAGTGTAATCAGATTATTTCAGGGCAGCATGTTAAAACTATTCAACCATCATGCTATAACATGATCCAGGAAGCAAGTTTACATAAGAACTGCAGGATGAATTAACTCTGCAAATCTGACACAGAACAAAAGAAGCGTTGATTGTTCAACAGGTCAGTAATATGACTGAATAAATTGGGGATATATGACATCAGCATCACAGGTTGTGGTTTTGCAGGACTCAGCTGTTTCATCGAGTGATGAGTAACCGCGGCCCTGTCAGCTCAA
This sequence comes from Acanthurus tractus, assembly GCA_029783725.1. Classification (NCBI taxonomy): domain Eukaryota; kingdom Metazoa; phylum Chordata; class Actinopteri; order Acanthuriformes; family Acanthuridae; genus Acanthurus; species Acanthurus tractus. The sequence continues at coordinate 50,030 of JAQNCA010000017.1, forward strand.
ACACAGCTCGCCTTGTCTTTTCACCCTCAGACTCTCTTCCTGGGGGTCATTATTCGATTCCCGTCCAAACACCGATCACCTGAGACGCCACAGAGCGACTGTGGTTATCACATTATCACTCTGTTGTTGGAATAACACGAAGCCTAATCACGGTCTGACAAAGAGGCCATTGTATGACAAATGCAAACACGCCGGCCGTAAATCGCATTTCAGAAGAAACGGGAGAAATCCTTTCCTCAAACATGCCACTCTGCTTATAAGACTGAGGTTTATTTGTGGTGGAGAGCGAGTGTGAGTGTTTGCTGTGGTTGGAGGAGAATGTTATCAGTTCTCCCAGATGTTAATGGGTTAAGCACTGCGCACAACCTCGTAATCACTGTAATCTGCATTTCACGGTTACTTCAGTGAGCTATGGAACCAAGTAGGTTATGAAAGGAGAATCCAGTTGGGGTTAACTCTGGTTCATTTTATAGGGTTTCTGCATAATATGAAGGACCTGCTAAATAATGCATTCATGTGCCTTAATTTATAATGTTAATAATTCAGATGATTGAAGGGGAATGGAGAACGAAGGCTAATATGGCGACTCAGACAGCTAAGAAATGGGTAAAAACAGAGAGTTGAAGAAGAAGAGAGACTGAGAATTTAGGTCAAAATATTCTTTATTTTCATCAGAAGAAGCTTGATACAATATAAGGAAGATCACTGACTGTGCAGTGTTTAAAGTGTGTATTAGCTTAGCATATGAGCAGCATCTTGAAGCTTCTTCTGCTCTTTATCTGCTTAATTTCCAAGCTTTTCACTCAAGTTCCTTTATTCAAAACAAACTATATTTAGTTATTCAAGCAAATTGAGGCCTTAATTCTAATAAATAACTAAAGAAATACACAGTTTGACAAAAGGGTGTGCCACTCCTTCTTGAGCAAAGCTCTGCATTTACAAGTCACATCAGAAAGCAGCAGGCTGCCCAGATTTCAAACGACCTCCCCTGAAAGAAGAACAGCCGAGGTCAGGACATAATTTCTCATCTGTGAGATTAATGTGGGTGCAGAGTGACCACCCAGAGGAACATAGAGCGGTCAACTTTACCGTCACACAGCGGCTAACAAAGCACACAGCCATGTTTACTTACAGATTAGATGCAAAAATGTATGTATGCGAACACAGGAAGGTATTACAAATTCATTTTTTATTCTTACATGCTGATTTTTTTTCATTTCTGTGTTATTTTTGCTCTTTTCAAAGGCATCAGCATCAGATTTCACTCCTCTTCCTGAAGTTTAATCAAGGTGGCCAGTCAGGCAGATGGTTGTATCAATCACATTTTACAACAGTTGTTTTGCCCTCCTATAGAAACATCTATTGTTATATTCCCTCTGACATGAGACAAATAACCTTCTCCTGACCGGCTACAAAGGCTTCTGGCCAAAGCTGGACCGAGCAGTGGTCGCTGGGAATAAAAGGAAGTCAGATTGATTGAGACGCAGTGATTCTGGTATGAAAGGAGCTCAGGGCTAAAAGGCACCACGTGCAGATATGCATTACAAAAGACAGAGCATGCAGAGAGGCAGCTTCAAATGATAGAGTACAGCACATGGAGGCCATCTGGATAATTCAGCAAAAGGCTGCTGCTGGCTACAGATCCTGCATCGAGGATTTGGAGGGATATTTTTGTATCGCATGGACTGTGGCTGTTTAAAAGGAGCATGCTCTAAAAGTCTGTAAAAGGTTAAATGGTTTCATGACCCAGTGGTCTAAATATTCCTGGAAACAACTAAAAACCTGAAAACTACTAGAGCTTAAGTTGCAATGTTTTTCTTGCTGACCTGTGGCAAATGTAGACCCCTGCTGGCGTCTCTGGGACAGTGATGATGTTTTTTCTTGAGTGCACAGCTATGTAGAATGAAAAACACATGCAAATTTTAAAAAAAGATTGCAGTCTTTGTATTGAAGATGACATGACATGCAAATGTTTCTGCCCATTGGAAATGCATGAGGAAAAAAAACATATCCCACATTAAAATTTATATGCATATTTAAAAGTCTATTCACATGTTGGTAGCGGCTCCATATTCAATCTGCCCTGCTGGTATAGAAACCATTTTCCCAGTCAGAGCTGCTTTGAGCCCCTGGGGACAATTTGACAATGATTACCAGGCTTCTCTTCCTGCTTAGATTTGTAGGTAACAAATGCAGAGAAGGAAATTTAATCTCCTACAATCCCTTCCACTTTTAGGAAAGAAACGTATATGTGACCCAAACATTCATATTATAAACAAAAGCAATAATAAACATAACCAATGGCCTCATATGTCAGATGTTTTGTCAGATATTAAACGTTAAATCCGTGCATATCACATGTTGTTGCTTTAATCAGCCACTCACAGATTCCGTGCAGGTTTTTCAAAATGAGATAACAAAGACAGATGTATTAGATGTCAATTAAAACAGGGTCATTCTTAAATCAGAAGATCGGAAG
>JAQNCA010000017.1:78424-91576 GCA_029783725.1 Acanthurus tractus
AACAGATTTTTTTTTTGCAGCCACGCTAATTGCAAAGGGCTGCACATTATCAACCCATTGTCACCAGGAGTGCAATATGCGACTGCATAAGCACAGCGCTGTGCCTCCATAACAACATCAAATATTCCCCAAACCATCACCGTAAAAGATCTGCTCATTATAAACCTGCATGTACAGTAAACTGTGTCTGCATCCATGCAATTGTTCCCATCTTGTTACAGGAATTGTATTTGAGTGATACTTTTGATTTAATCAGCTCCAGATGGGCTGTAACACTCAATTAGCTTCACCTGCTCAAAGTTAACTGCCTCATATTCATACCACAGTAACTACTCCAGCTCTATACTGTAGCAGTGTACACTTCATTAAGAGTGTTACGGCTTTTTTCTTCAAGGTTTTTAAAGAGTGTGTGTGTGTGTGTGCAGCTTTTTTGTTTTTTACAGGAAGTGCACTGACTTCCTGTTCATGAGAAATCATAAAGGCGCCAAAAAAGAAAAACCTCACTCCATTTTTTTTTTTTTTAAATATGCACACGACTGAAAAAGTACACCTTATGTATTCTTACATCATGTCCAGCTTAAGCGCGCTGTGACAGCACTGGGATCCACCCTGTTTGTGTGGAAATCTGCCCACGAAACATGCCAATGAAGGTTTTCATGCAGCTCTACCATTTCAGAGATCACAAGCATGCTGACTGATAAGTTCATGGCCCGAGAGGCAGAGAGGGATGATTTTTACAGCTTCTGTTACATGCAAGCACAGTTCAACTCTTTGAGGGATTGTGCACAAAGTCTGAAGGTAATAACTTTTGTTTTTGGTCATGGAAAACTGCAAGCTCGCGCTGTTTGAGAAAATGGACTGCAGTGGTCTCCACGCAGTCATCCAGGGAAGTTGATTTAAACTCGATCAACACCTGCCCTTTCACCTGTTTTGGCACCCTTTAGGATACAACTTGAAATAGGAGCTCAGATTTTACAGATATTATGACATCATAGCTGCTTTGGACCACTTCCTGGAGGTCCGAGAAGCCAACTTCTACAAAGAGGAGATCCATATGGTCCAATAAATGTGCTAGGTTTTCTAAAATTGACTCCTTCTTCTTCTTTAGGGCCATGAACTTATCAACTACCCCTTATATCTTAAATGCATGCGATCATTTCTGTCCCAAAAATCTCATGTGTGGTCATGCTTTGTGAAAAGGTGCAGCAAAGCTACGTTTCTGCATAAAACGAAGGCTGGACTTTCTCAGGAAGCTGCACAGTGGGTGGGCTTGGAAATGACAGCAAGCTGCAGCACCTTCACATGACGAGCTGAGGCATGACCTCTTTTAATGCGGCTGCTTCTAATTAGTCTTTACTAGATTAAATACATGAGCGGTGGATTATTCTCACATGCTTGTTATCTTGTTTTATTAATCTTGTAAAAGAAATCACAGTTGAAAGAGATTCTTCAAGCCCTAAAAACAACTGACTTGTATGAGCTCTTGCGGGCACGGCAGCTGAGCCTGTTTGTACTTTCATGCTTGATTAGCACAACTTGCAAAGTATTCTGGGAGATTTTTTGACAGTCAGGAATAATGTGCAGCTTTTGCAGTGAAGCAGCACCAGATTTTTCATTCACCACCTACATATATTACAGCTCCCTTCTGCTGATGCTTTCAAAGCTTGGCTTTGGTTTTAGCTTGCAAAAACACTTTTCAGCCATTACTTGGCACCTGATAGTCAGACTAAAAAGGCTTTAAATGTACTGTTTATTACAACACGCATACATTAAAGCATAAATGAATGATGATGAGTGTAACTCTTTATAAAATGAAGTAAGAAGTCTGTTAAAAAAAAAAAAAAGGTAAAAATCTGACCGTAATTTACGGAGCTGTAAAACAAATAGTTCAACATTTTGGCAAGCAGACGTATTTGCTTTGGTGCAGAGAGAAAAATAATAAAATTGATGCTGTGGTCATGTTTGTGTGCTATGTACAAAGCTATGCTCAGTGCATGGAGGCTGTTAGCCTAGCCTAGCATAAGGATTGGAAACATGAGGGAAACAACTAGCTTTACTTGGTCCAAAGTCCAAAATATTGCCCACCACCACTTTAAAGTTAACTTCTTTCTTTATTCTGTAATGTAAAGTAGTTTATGGCTTCAGTCAGGTATTATTTTTACAATGAGGTCGGCCAATAACCGGTGGTTGCACCAGGCAAATACAATAACTTAGCACTTTGCTACCCGCAAAAAACACAAATAGCTTAATTAAATTAAGCTTATCCAACAAGCTAACACCTGAGCATTAGAGGTGTTGGTATACACAGAGTTTTAAAACTTTGAAAGAGCTAGGCTAGCTGCTTCCCTGTGCACAGTCTTTATGCTAAGCTAGGCTAACAATATCATGTTTCCAGCTACATCTTTAAAGCACACGCACAAAAGTGGAGTCAATTTTTTCATCCAACTGTCAGCGGAAAAGTGAATTATCATCATCGATCATAATTATTTTAAAGCAATAATACTATTTTACAAATATTAAATGAAATATAACATACATGTACACAGTCTTAGAGAAGCTACGGCCTGTTAAACACAGTAAACACACAACACAGTACAAACAGCTCACAGTATGCAGTGCATTCAGGGGACATGATGTGTGTTTCTGGTGAGGGAGAGTGATCTATATATTCTATACTGAGTTTATGTCAAAAAAGAAGAGAGACAAACCATCCTTCATCTGCTTGGCCTGAGAAACAGTGTTAATTACCCTCTTCGCTTCCATGTCTGGTTCACAAGTTATATTTAGACATTTTATGGCTCTGCTGTTTGAATATGCAGCTCAGACTGAAGGGAAGGTACGAGATGTGAAGTACAGAAAGATGTGAGCTCCTGAGTCAGCAGAGTGCTGTTCGCTCGAGGCACTTTGAGGGAGATGGAGAGAGAAACAAGTCTACAGTCTTATAACCCTGCAGTGAACACAACATATCATTGTTATATGCATCAGCTATGAATTTTATTTACCTAATTTATCAGGCAAAGAAGAAATAACCCCTACAGCTTCATGCAGACTGTCTTAAAATCAGAGCATTTTAGTTTCACTGTGGTCATTTGAATCTCACTCTAATTCACATCTCAAATGCAGGTATTGAGTTGTCAAAGTGGTTTTAAGCTAATATAAAGCTAAAGTAAATGGTGTTTACAAGTAGAGTTCACAATGTTTAAAAAATAAACATATTTGCTTTCTTAGTTAAAGTTAAATGATTGATTTCATGTCTGTTTGATAAATAGCAACAGCAAGCAGACAACTGTTAGCTTAGCGAAGAGACTGAGAGTGGGGGGAAACAGCTAGCTTGATGCTAAAAACTATCAAAAAACTTGTTGAGCAACAAATGGTTTCACATTAGGGAGCTTTAGAGCTACATATCCATCAACTATGGATAAAACGAGGCTAGTTGCTGCCATATTTTTTCGGTTTTTATGCTAAGCTAAGCTAAAATTATTTCCAACTCTACCTGCATATTTGACGCAGGCTGATATCACGTGCAAAACATTCAAACTGTTCTTTTTAAATTTAGCTTTATTGTTTTACATACAGTCATAAATGGTTTATCCCATGTAGTTTTCAAGAAAGTTTGTGAAGTTGTGACCTAATTTTAGCTAGGACATTTGTGTACATGAAGACAATTTTTCTGGGTTTTTTTTATTCAAGACACTCAGTTACTGACTGTCACAAAAAAAGAGAAAAAAATGGACAATTTTTTCCTATGAACATAAATCCTATTGATAAACTTGGTGACTATTTTAGGACCTGCCACAGTGTTGGGTTAGCAAAACTATGTGTACTGGCCTCAGCAGGGTCAGTTGGTGTTACCTAACCCTGAAAGCTTCTCGGTTACGGAGATGTTCGTACAAAACAACACGCCGGGCTGCTCGCTGCATATTCTGCATGTGAGATAGCAGTTGTGTAGTGAATAATTTGTTGGGTAATTTCTCTCGTTGCTAAGAATAGCACCTGTGGCCAGCGGGCAGGCAGCGTGCTGGTGGTTAGCGGTGTGCTGAGAGGCTCGGGGTGGTTAGCAAGCAGCTTAGCGTGGTCTCTGAGGTCCAGCCAGGCTAGTTCCCACAGTTCCTACTACTTGGCTGCAAGGCTGTTTTAATGGGCGTTCTCTCTATTTTGATTTTCTCTGAAAAGCCTTAAGACAAACAATGGTAATGGCTGGAGTCTGATTTACAACAGCCAGAGTTAAATCTCCCTTCTTCATGTGAGGAAACCACATAAAAGATCAGAGTGCATGAAGAATCCCAGTTTGGACGTTAAGGCTTATCGTAACTTGGCTTTGGCTCTGCTGGAGCAGTTACTCACCTCCTTCTGACCTCCTCTTTGCTGAATAAACCCACCAGACAAACAAATCGTATTCTCAATTATATTTTTTACGGTCTTCTGTCTCTCTTGTCCACATATTCTTGAGCCATGTTTGATCTGGTGCATGAAAACATGAGAGAATGTTACATATATTTTCAAGCATCATTGTTCAGCTCAACGGTGATAAATTGTTTTTCATTTTAAGTCGACACACATATATGGTTTTGGAAAGAATTGTGCGTATGTAAACAGTTGATAAATCAGTTGTCAGAGCTGTTGAAAAGCATTGAGAGGGTTAGCTCTGGTGTTTTCTACAGTGGGACACATGGATTTACCCTGGAACTTTCAAAGATGTCCAAGGTCAATTTGCTGTGATTGATCAACATCACAGCCGGCTTTGTAGTTACTGCCGATTTTAGATTCTTCACACATGTATGAATCCACAAAGTGAAAATAAAAGCTCAAGAATGCATTTGGTTCTGATCAACAAGAGCACCAACATTTGTAACGTTAGCATCCCCTGCTTAATGTAAAATTACAGTTATGTGAGGAAGACTAATGCAAGGTTGGGAAAGAAAACATAATTATATAGTGGGTTGAGAAATATATAAGATGTTTTTGTGAGGGACATCATGCGACACAGCAGTGGTTCACAGTCTAATTTATAAATGGAGCTAAACATATCCAGATGTGCATCGACATGAAATGCAGATATGATACAATCTACTTTTCAAATTCACAAACACTGATAAATAACCACAGTGACCACAGATTTTCCAGAATGTTTTGCTTTGTAATTTTATCTTTGCTCTTTAACTTGGATTTATACCGTCACAAGTGTTGCATTCTTGTACTTTAGGAGCCTCATTTGTGGGCAATTTGTTTTTTGAATACACAGTATAATGACAGCTCTTTAAATGGAGTAACACTCAGGAATGTTTCAAACCACAAAGAAGCTTCAGGGTTTTATCACTTCACCACATCTAAAGAGGACATAACAGCTAATTTTTAAAATGTGTAAATATGTAAATAGTATTTAACATGTTTTGCAATTTCTTCTGGTCCAGAGGGTGTAAATATACCCAGTGTGGCTTCGCTTATTTTACATTTTATATGAGTTGAGGTACAATTTGCATCAAGCTATGAAATTTAGACAAGTGCCTGATATAGTTTATGAACAATCTTCTGTATTAATAGGCAAGCTTATATAACAGATTATTACTATGTGCATTTTCATTCATCTGATTTAATGCACATTTTTCATAAGTGCATTAAAACCTATGAAATAAAAAGAAAACAAGTTGAAAATATTGCAAAAGAAGTATTTTTTTTTTAAGCCTGGATGGTTTAAGCTGATGTGAAAGTGTTGCAGAGTCAAAGTGATGCATTGCCACCACTGCAGAGTCAAAAAAATAAAAATCCGTACGGTCACTCACACTCACATTTCATAAACTTTAGTGTTATATCTTTATAGGGATTGATGTGGGGAGACAGAGAGCTGAACTTGAACCTACTTTGCATAATTGTGGTGGACACGTTATGAATAATTCACCCTCTCAGACATGGAGTTGAACACTGCAGAGTTTCAAACACAGCGCTGTAACAATATCTCTTTATTTACTTTCACTGGCCTATAATTGTGTTGGGAAAAAGGGGAAAATTATTTCCAATCTGTGCGATGGAGTCGTTAAAAAGGCCTGATGAACTACAATGACCTGTGCTTACCGAACACGAGGGACAAGGAGCCGGAATAGCTTGTTTACGGACGGAAAACACTGTTTTTCTCTATAAAAAATTAGACATCGCCATCCTCTGCATTGCTGGAGGCTCTTGTGCATTTTGGTGAGCATCTAGTTGTTATTTGGCCCTCAACTGTTATCATGATAGAAAACACTGCAGGGCCCGAGGCTCTTTAAAGAAACCCAGAGAGATCTAAATTAAGACTGTGACTGACATTGGTCGCAATGTTGGTGAGAAGGCTGTAATCAGCGCTGGTTTTGTGTAGACAGTGGGACCATCCACGGCTCGCAGAAAAAATTCTGGTCCGACCTCAGAGCTGCTGGCTTACACACAATAGGAAGACATACTGTAGCTGTCTGCGCTAGTTACTTCAAGACATCGTTGGTTTATGACAGAGAACTGACACCGACATCAAGAGTTCGTCAAAGTTACAACCTAATCAATATCTGTGATCATGGACAACCCTCTCTATGATTCTTTATCTAAGCTTCTCAATAATTCAAGCTTTGATAACTATTATACTTAAATTCTACGTTACTTAAAGCTGTAAAATCAATGCTATTAATGGCTAAAACAAGCATATTCCGTAATCTACGTAATCTGACCATTACTTCCAAAAAGTTCGTGAAACTCCGTGGTAGATCTCATCAATCATAAAACTTGTCACAAACACGAATTAACCTTCAGTTCTTAGTTCAGTTTTGATTTTTAGTCATCATGTAAACTTAAGTGCAGTAAATACTCAAAACTAGTTCAACCAAACTGGTTTAATCTTGTATTTTGAGCCATCTGACGATTCCTAAAATCCTGAAACCTACGTCTGAAACACACGAACGTTTTTAGGTATTTGAGGGTGAGCATCCTTTAACACCCATATGTCATAGTTCTGTCTAAGTCCTGCCTTGTTTTACTGTTTTCTGTGTTTTTTATTGTGTTTTACCACCTTGAGGTCTCATCTGTCCTGCATAAACCTCATTAGCGCTGCCCTGTCGCCATTAGCGAATCAGCTCCTTTCCTGTTTTATTGTCTTGTTCACCTCCACCTGCCTCTTATTCCCTCGTCAGTTTGGTTTGTGTTTAAGTCCAGTTGTCAGCTCAGTCTTGTGTTAAAAAAGTTTTGATTTTGTGCTTTCAACAATCCTCCAAGAGTCTTTTCTTTCAGCCTTATTTCTAAGTTCTACAGTTTCTAGATTGAGCAACTTTTACACAAGAATATAGTATTAAATTTATAGATTGTAAATGCAAATTAGTGTGGACAGAATTCAAAAACGGTAACAGAACTTGACACTACAAAAGAGAGTTGAGTCTCTTACATACAGTATAATGAAAGTCTCTGCTGTCGCTGCTCTTTTAGAGGAAAAGAGTGAATTTTTTGACGTTATTTAAGCCTCTTCTTACAATATCATTATTTTAATTTATTGTCGTTCCCGTTTACATCCACCGCTTTGAGCTGCGAAGGATGCGCAGTTGGCCACAGCTCTACAAACCCTGATTTCAGGCTTGTGTAAAAGTAGATGGACCATGATGAACACATGTATGATTATGGACGCTGCTCTCTGCCTCAAATGACTGGTTACAGGATGTGTCAAAGCAGTTATACTACATGAAATATGAGGGATTTTCCTCGTTTTTTCATCCTCGTTTGACTTGCTTCTGCACGACGTGCCAGCTAAAAGAGCTGGACATCAATAAACTGATGGCTAATGAAGCCTAATCCCATCTTTTCCCATTTAGAAGACTTGTTGTTCTCCCTCAAGAGGGCAGTGTTTGAATGGAAGAGCCTCCATCTGTCAGCACTCATCAAATCACAGGGATACGAGCGATGCCAAGAACTTGTATGAGAGCGAACACGCATCTCCCAGTCTATTTTATTTTATTCAAACCAGATACAAAGAATATAGAACATTTGATTCCCATGTAAAACCTCAGATAAACTCAAACTATCAACACATGGTGAAAGAAGAGTATTTTATTAGGAGATTAGGAAAGGGGTTGATGAAGGTCGGTAGATTTCTCAAGATTGCACCGAGAGATCGAGGCCTTGCTGGGATTTTTCAAACAGAACATCTTGCTGGTTTGAACGTCTCCGCTGAGAGCCGTAATAATGGATAATTAATGTGCGAGATGAGTGATGAAGGTGTTTTCAGCTTCGTATCGGACAGTGTAACACCTAAATGTGAGGAGGAGTGGGATGAAGCAGTGGAATGACTTCATTTCGACGCCTGGAGTCCAAAATAAATCACTCTGAGACTCCACACTGCAGCAGTCAGGAGGAAAAATATGCATTTTGTTCACTTAAAAACATAAAAAACAACAACAGAGTGAGATTTGCAGATCAGCTGCTTCATGAAGCAACATAATCCAACAAGATTTTCCCCTCTCTCCTCTCCTCTACTTTCCTTTCCCTTATTCTCTTTTTCCTCTGTCCTCGATTTAATTCTCTCTTCTTTCCACTCATCTTTTCCTCAGAAATCTCTCTTCTCATTTCCTGTCTTGTCCCCTTCACCTCTTTTGTCATTTCCTTGTCATCTCATCTCTTCCTCCCCTCTCCTCTCCTCTTTTTTTGGATTTTTCCTCTCTCCTTCTGTCTTTAACGCTCATCCTCTCCTCTCTTCTCTCCTCCTTTCCTGTATCATCTCTCTTCCTCTCCTCTTTTTCTTCTCCCTCCTCCTCCTCCTCCTCCTTTTCCCATATTCTCAATGAATCCCTCTCCCAGGTTCAACCCCTCCCACTTTGTGTAAGCGCTTAATTGTCAGCACTGACGGAAACTTGCGTAGGCTTAAATACCGCGTGCGCCTCGTGCATTGAGGGTGGATCTGATCAACTTGTCTCGCGGGCATCCCTCTCTGTCTCCGTCTCTCTCTCTCTCTCTCTCTTTCTGGTGTGTGTGTGTGTGTGTGAGAGAGAGTGTGTGTGTGTGTGTTTTAGAGAGAGTGTGTGTTCCTCCTCTCCTCCTCGTGCGGCTCTTTTTTTAAATTCTGCGTTATTCCCACCGCCGGCCGTCCAGCATGCAGGTGTCTCTGGCCCTCCTCGTCTCCAGCTCGGCGCTGCTGCTGCTCCAGGGATGCTGCACCGCCGTGAAGGGATGGAAGGTACTAAAGAATGATGCTACGGAGATTTTACCGGAGTACCGAGAAAACAGCCGGACGCCTCAGGAGGAGGCGATAATCCCGGCGTCCAACGGCAGCAGCAGCAGCAGCAACAACAACAACAACAACAATAACAACAACAACAACAACAACAATACTATGAATAACAGGGCGAAAAACGGCGGAAGAAGCGCAAACACAGTCTCCTACAGTAAGTCCCGTTTTAAGCTGATTGAATGTTTAAATTGCGTAAAATTAAAAAAAAGTGGCATGTTTGAGCTGTTTGGAAAATGGTAAAATAAAAGTCTTACAATTGAGATTACGCGCAAGATTGAAATTATTAATCTGGTCGATATGAAACGAGTCTGCGGGCTCAGCTTTATTTATAGGCAGCGTTTAAAAATGACAAAAATAGAAAAAAAGATTATATCAAACTTATAAAGTGATGCTTTGGGATAATCTTTAAGATCAAACTGTTAATCTGTTAAAACCCGCTTGGTGCTTGAAACCACAGTTTAAACGCATAAATGACTTAATGATACTCTTGAGGTTTTTATTCTTGTTTATTTCAAAAAACATCAGAAAAACATAAATTGATTTCAGATTTTGCGAGAAATCGGTGGTTGTGGCTGTTCCACATCTCTTTTATTTCAGGCCTCCAAACTCTGAAATAAAACTGACCTCATAAGAAGTTTAACTTGTGTTTTTAATCTCATGTTTTTCAGCTTTGTTTTTTTAAAAAAAAAAAACGGTTTAATAAGACTTTATAAATCTTTCGACACTTTCAAAAATAAAAAATCTTGTGGGGTTGAATCTGGTCCAAATCCGTGGATCTGATTTGCAAAAACACAGAGAGAGAGAGACAACTTGGCTTTTCATTTTCACGCTGATTTCACTGATTAAGAGCAGCTCTGCTGTGTGGGAAGTGTGTTTTCTTGCTTAATCCTTTGCCAAACTTGAGGGTGATGAGAGCGTCACAGAAACATTCTTGTGGTTTCTTCCTCTGCGCAATTTTGAAGTGGAGAGCAAAGTGGAGAGACATCGGGGCTCTTTTCACACTGTTTTCCAGGTTATTTCCTTCTCTCTTAATGCTTTTAGTCAAGCTCTACTTACGCCATAACTATTTGATTGCAACAACATGTCCCCCCGGTTACAAAAAAAACCAAAAAAAAAACCCACAGTTTGCTCTTCAGGAGGAGAGGGGGGGTCTTTGGGGGTTTTTTTGGAAATTGCTTTTTAAATGCAACACTGACTTTGAGAATGATTCCCACCTGTGGCCAGGAAAGGTTGTGTTTTCTGTAGGAGTCTCCGGCTTGTTCGAGACGGATGTTCTCACAGTTTGTCCTTCGTTTGCTTACGGTCGCTCACGCCGGAGATCAGAGATGATCGATTTGATTAGAAGAACGGCCTGTTAATCAGGTTTAGGATCATTTCCACCTCAGGAGCGAGAAATCCACACACACACACACTGAGCTCACTCATGCTTCGTGTTAATTTTATTTTTCATCCCATAAAAGGGGTGGAAAAAGACATCCCCTTTGTTTTTACACGGATGAGCAGCGTAAGTGTTGAGTTTCACACAGGGAGGCCAGATATTTTCTGGATTATTTCTTTATCCGTGTCTTCACTTTCCTCCTGGGACGACTTCTCGGGGTCCCTGTGGGGTCACAGCAGAGGCTTCGACCAATGGCTGGCCTCCTTCCAGTCGTCTCCCAGGGCTCGTCGCTCACCGCCGGGGGGGGGAAGAGCAGCTCACGCAACCGTTACAGTAGTCTGGTGTGAGATCCCCGTGTTTTTTTTTTTTTTGTAGGCCACCATCATTAGTAATGATTTTTTCAGGCTGAGAGCAGAGGAGGAAACGTGAAGGAAGAGAGAGCGAGACGGAAACAGACGCTCGAGAACAAGACGACCTGACGTTTTGGGTGGTAATTGGTGCAGAAACGCCGCCCGGTGCGTGCTGTGGATACCGTATACCACTGTGGTTTCTGCAGCCACAGAATAACACAAGATCAGGTTCTCATGGGGAGAGAAAAAAGGAAGTCACCTCATATAAATCCTTTGTTTAGGCCATTTTCTTTTTTTCTTTTTTTTTGTTGCAAAGAAAGCCACAGAGGAAAACAGATCCTTCTCCGAGTGTATCATTTCTGAACCGACAGTTTTCTCTTACACCCAGATTGTAAAAAAACACGGGGCGATAACTCATGCATACGGCTGTTAAAAAGCTGCGGCTGAAACGTCGGATTACAGGCTGACTTTCGTCCTCTCGGATCAGCCTGGCGGATGTCCAGTTGGTGCAGAATTGTACAGTTGCAGCGCTGCCTTAAAATAACCAGACAGCTATTTACTCCTCCATCACCACATACATTTCCTGAGGGCCAACGCTGTATGCCAGCTTTTTTCTCCCAGTCCAAACCTCCATTAGGTTTGATTGAGCTGTTTAATGGCCCTCTGGTCTGGATTTGCTATCAGCTGATTGCTGCCAGCTGGATTTCTTTGTCAAGCCCAGTCGTCAGCTAACGATCGGACCATGATTCAGATTCAGAAACTGTGATCTGATCCCAGCGGCTTAAATCGGCACTTAAACGTACAAATTAAGTTACATTCGTAAAAAAGTTTACTTTGTGGCTGCACTTTTGGGTTTGGAAATGACAGAATTGAAGCGAAATGCTGCTGCCTGCTCAGTTTTCATGCGGCTCATGTTTGTTTTTTCAGTTTGAGCTCATGATGACATAAACAGAATTAGAGAAATTAGAGGTCGGTCTTTGCTGGGATTAAACCGAGCTGCAGCACTTAAGCAGCTAATCTGAATGTCCTTTGAAAGTGTTTGTTTTGGGCTGAAGTCATGAGCGTAACTGCGATCTCCTGCTCTTGAACCCAGGTGCCTCGGAGCTGAGCTGCAGGGAGCTGCGATCCACCCGCTACATCACTGACGGATCCTGCCGCAGCGCCAAACCGGTGAAGGAGCTGGTGTGTTCGGGCCAGTGCATGCCGGCGCACCTCATGCCCAACTCCATCGCTCGCGGCAAGTGGTGGAGGAGTAACGCTTCGGACTACCGCTGCATCCCCGCACACTCCAGGACAAGGAGGGTGCAGCTGCAGTGTCCCAACGGCAACACTCGGACTTACAAAATCCGCGTGGTCACCTCCTGCAAGTGCAAGCGCTTCAGGCCCCACCACAACCAATCAGAGGCCAAGGAGGTCCCGAAGAGGCAACGCAACCGGAAGCACAATCGTTTGTCTCAAGACCAGAGCAAGAACAACACGCCGTTGACTGGCAACTCGTACTGATGCTCCACTTCGGCATCACAAGAACAAGACACCAAAGCAAACTCACACACACGCACATTTCACACGACACACCAACCAACACGTCTCCTTCGAATAGGAAGGAGACGCAGAAAAGAAAAAATTACAAAGAGAGCGAATTCATAAGCTAATTGCTGGGCTGATTTTAAGCGATCAGTCTTGTTTGTTTCAGCCACTTGTCAGCATTTTTGTGAACTTTGCTTATTTGCATGACAAAAATGAGTCAGTGCCGGGGTTTGGCACGACTGTGACTGGTCAGGAGATGTAGCGGCATGTTGGATGATAAATATCTGATCCCCCCCTCTAACAGCTTGAACCTTCCTGAACTCGGGTTCGTCCTCCACTCAAACCGATTTCATGTTAGCATAATGAGAAGTCCTCCCAGAGGCTTCGGGCCCATCTGTGCAAACACCCAGCGGATGCAGAGCTGCAGCGCACCACAACCCCGTTTAAAGCCGAAAAGGTGTAGCTTCGCTCCAAGATGGTTGTAATCCATCTCCTTTCGGCTGCGTGTGGAGGGGATGGTGGCAGCTCTGGGGGCTCAGACCGGATGATGTCGACAGGTTTTTCCAGAGGCCCCGGGCCTCGTTAGGACGGAGCCCCAACCAGGTCTGCCGATTACAGCAGCGTCTTTCCCACGACTAGACACAAAGGGTGAGGAGAGAGACAGAGGA
>JAQNCA010000017.1:107071-135939 GCA_029783725.1 Acanthurus tractus
TCCAAGTGAGGGAGTACAAAAAGGAAATACATAAAAACATCAGCAGTTAGCCCAGCAGTAAATTACCAGTTGATTAGCATGGTGTGTTAACAATATGTTAGCTTTAGACAGTTAGCATAATGGCTTCCTTAGCGATAAACTGACTGCAGTGCACTAAATTAATAAAACACAAAACAGCGTTAATTAAAAAAGACCTGCTGGTGATGGACCAAAGTAATTAGAGTTGTTAATATCAGGTTTATAGTGTCTTTGATCAAAATGAAAAATCTGCAATAAATACTGATGCAATAACATTTAAATAGTATTTTAAAGTTGTATCTGCTTTTTTAAAATTTTGTCAGGTTTTTTATTAAATAGCAATATTAATTTTATTTTAGAAAACGATTGTATGTTTTGATTCTAAAATATTCATGTGCAAGGTAACTAGTAACTACAGCTGTTAGATAAATGTAATGGAGTAAAAAATCAATATTTGCCTCTGATATTTTGTAAAAAAGCAAATAATATAAACTGAAAGAATTCTACCCACAATAAAACTGAAGTATGTCTCTGTACCGGGGTGAATCTACTTTCCCTCCGTGTTTTTTTGTTTTTTCTTTCTGCTCTGTTGGGAGGATATTTTGCTTTCTAGTCTGCTGCAGCCCAAATATTTTACAGGAGATTTTTTTTGCCCTGAGACATATTTCTGCTAAAAAAAAAACAGACTGACAGAAACAACCATTAAACAAACCTTCGCTGTGATGAGACTTTATTTGCATTTCCTTGAGTTTTACAGATTAATAGATCTAAGTAAAATAATGCATAAAATTGTTCAGCCAAAACTCTGTGACATGTACAGCAAACATTTGACTTCGCGTTACAAGTTCAGCATGTGAGGAGAGGAAAGCAAAATGCCGTAGGATTCCACTGATGTGAGCGCCATCAAAAACATGCGTCCTCTTGTGAATAACAACAGAACGCAGTCCAAACGGGCCGTTGTGTCGAAATCTTAGATCACCAAAGGGAGAAAGAAAAACTATTTGCAAGTTAATGTCTTCCTCTTGGAACAACTATCACACATGTATCTGTGTCTTGAGAAATGCCGTGCCATCCGACTCCTCTTGTATCTGCAGTACCAGTGGAGGAGTGAAGCAGGGATGAACTCCGGATGGGTCAGATGAGTTTATGAGTTTTAACAGTGGTCATTGAAAGGTGCTGCATTATCCATTAGGAATAACGGCACTGTGGACAAATAGAGCTGGGTGTCTCTGAGGTGCTGATTGAGCCGGCAGATGGAGTATAAATTATGATGAAAAGGCAGCAAGGTTGACCCCCCTCCATCTACGCTTAATCTGCAGCCAAGGAGAGATTTTATTTTCCCTGCAAGATCAGGGGAAAAAAAACGGCCGGGGAATCATTCTGCTAAACCCTCGGTTGGCAGGCTGTGTCTCGGAGTGGTTAAGCATCTGTTGCTTTATTTTCCAATGGATCTCTCAGCTCTTTTTTTTTTTTTTTTTGCCTAAATGATTTCTTGCACCATGTGAAATTGATTTATCTTTCATTATAGCAAGGTTAGCCTTAATTTTGAAAACGTCCCACATCTTGAGTCCAGTTTATAAACGCTTTGGCAACAGTCTAAATAACCCTGCGGTGCTATCAGTGTAATGGAGGTCAGAACATATTAAATCGAATGAGTTTTGTTGAAATAAGTGTGGCTAATGTCTGGTCTGGTCTGAAATGATCTGTTTTTGCCATGTTTTGGTAGTAAAGTTTTGTTTAGTATCATAGCAATTAAATGCAGGAGTCGTAAAACAGAAAATGATAAAACTGAGTTATAAAATACCAAGAAAAGAGACAAATTTACTGGGCTCACAGCTGGCCCCAAAATCTATTTGAACAATTTAAGTACTCAATTTTTTGGAAAATTTCTCTTAAACAAAAAAGTTACCTTGCTAACAAAAAATAAACAAAAACCAAAAAGAAATGGAGCAAGAACAAAACTTCCCAGGCTGCGATAACAGCACCAGTCAGTGATCACAACCGGGGGGGATGACATAACTCTTCTCACTTCTACGACCTCACTCTGAAGCAAAAGAAAAAGGAAAATAAAAGAGCCAAAAGAATTACCAATCCTGCAGCGTCAGATGAAGTGAAGCCTGACTTTGACCCCTCTCTCTCCCCGTGACTCCATCCTGCACCTGTGCAGGCGGGGACCTCAGGGACGGCCCCTGCTCAGACCATGCATGGGGCCCGGGGCCTCCCTGTCGCGTCTGATGTATGTCCGTCCCGGGGTCCTCTCCCCGTAGGTGTGGGTCTCCCTCCAGAGGCCCGATTAAAACGGCCTGCTCTCTCAGCTGTGTTTGCCGCTTGTCAGACAGTCTGTTTTACGGGCTTCATTAGCAGAGGAGGTGGGTTACATATGGGGAGTGCGTTTTACTGCCACTGGCTGTCTGTAAAGTCCAGAGATCACGACTTGCCTGACACTCAGTAAATCAGCCGAGCTTTTGCACATTTCGGTTCAGTCGCGGAACACGAGTGCAAACCGGATGAGAAAGAAATAGAGACTGTTACAGATTGTAACAGAACAGGTTCAAGAATTGAGAAATGCTTAAAAGTGTTGCCAATACAAAACCAAATACCATAAGATTTCATGACATGTAATCAATGCCTGACTGTGTTTATGGGAACTGTATTTTGGGCGTTTTTTTGTGAGCATGTGCTGGTCAATAATTACTTCAATCTGATTTTTCTCCTTGTAGCATTTCTGCAGCTGAGTCCTGACAGTGTGTGTCCTGTTGAATGTGTGTGGCTTTGGTTAAACTCTGTTGATATTAAGATGTTACAAGACATTTGCATGTGTTTCACCTTCACTTGTTTGATCCTTGTACAACATTTTTTTACCTTTTCCTAAGTTTTTCAAATGTTTACACTCAGTCAACCTGTATAAAGTAAATTTTACACAACAATTTAAAGTTAATAGATGAGGAGATCAGCTCCTTCATGCTGGCAACACATTTATTAATTAAGTTTTGATATAAAGACTTTTAAATATAATTTTTCTCAGCAATTTACCTTAAATATTGAAAGTATGTGTGAGCTGATTCTTGCTCATTTTACTCAAAAGATTATGCTGAAAAGGTTCAGTTGAAATTTTTTTAAACTACATATGCTCCTTAACTTATAATCCCATATTTATAATGTGCACATATTATTTATTTAAAAAGTATAACAGCTCATCTCAAGACTACTTTATTCAAAAGTTCATTTAGTATTTGAATGCTTTTTATATAAATAATTCTGCATAGTGAAGCTCAAACAATTAAGATAAGTAACAATCACAAACATATTTTTTAAAGTGCAAGGGGACTTTAACACAATATCTACGATGCGACAAAATTGATAATAAAAGAAGACATTTAATTTGCAAGATGTGACATGTAGGATGTGAAATGATATATTTCAAGACTGTTAAACCGATGAAAAAGCCAAACCTCTAGCTACACATGTAGTAGAACACCTTTTTGTGTGATATTAAAAGTGTCATCACTCAAATAAATAAGATAGGTGTGAAACAAAAATATGGAAGAAAAATTACAGCTTTAATGAAAACAACTCCTACGCGTACAAAGGACCTTAGCATCAAAAACCTGTGAAAAACATTATCAGATTACAAGAGGTGGTGAGAGATTCTGTCACCATCAGTGTCTGTGGCTGACATATTAAAGAATAGTGATAATGTTTTTACAAGGTGTTTATAGCATTGAGACAACTGCTGATGAATCTTGCTGATGTTGAAAGTAAAGTATCTGTTGCGAGACGGAGGTGTTGATATTTGCTTAGGTATGGCTGCAAAAATGTCAGCAGTATTTGCTTTTGATTCTCTCCTACACAGTAATGAAACATTTCATTCAATCCCATAAACTTGAACTGAGACACATTACAGTCCAAAGGAATTTTTGCAGGGGAAGGTTACATTTAATTCATTTTTTCCAATAAACTTAAAAGAAAATAGTTTAGTTAAGGGGCTGATATGTGTAGTTTTTTAATAATTAAAAAAATGTTTAACAATTACAGGTGAATAGTTTAGTTTACCTGTAATAATATCTAAAGAAATCTTTATTTTGATCCTTTTGGTTTTATTAATATTTTATATTATTTCTATACTAATAATGCAGTACTTTTTATTATTATTATATACATTTGGTTGCTGTCAGTTCTCAGGCGGAAACCTTTTGTAATTGACGGAGAGAAACAAAGATGGCGGGCGGAAACGACGCTAAAAAAGAAAGGCGAGTTTCAAATAAAGTCTAAGTAACTTTATCTGTAAATAGGGAAAGTCGTAATTAAGTATTCGTAACACTTAAATGATTTTTCCCGTCTCATTTTAGTCAAACTAGTTGAGTTTTCGGACTTAGCTCTTGTTTGTTTGGCCCGTGTGTATGTGGTTGTTAGCCGCTAAGCTAGCGACCGTAATAGTTGTCAACGGCTTGTGATAGCTAACGTTAGCCTCACCGCGTTAGCTTGTGTGGTAGGAAAACCAAGGAGGACCGCTAGCTTGGACCCGGCGCTTCAATGTCGGACCACAGACCCCGCAGTGACCGGGAAAACTGTGCGGGGCCGTAATGAAGCACGGTGTTGGACCGCTCAGGTGCCGGTGGACCGGACAGAATGAGCTTTGGGCCTTTTCCGATGAAGTTTCCAGCTTCCACAACCGCTGGATAACCTCCATCCCCCGACTTTCAGCCAGCTTCCCAGGACCTTCAGAGAACTGTGAGTTTTGCTTTTTATTTCGTTTACATTGGAGGTTAAAAATTGGGGCATTGCGTTAAAATGCTGTAACGTTGTTGAGGATTTCTGTGATGATTTTCCAAAGCAAATAATTAGGAGCTTTGACATTTTGAATGGATTTGCTCTGGTGAAATTTATCATTTACTCAGGTGCTGTGCTCAGGTACATTTTCAGGTACTTGCACTTTACCAGAGTCTTTTCAGATCATTTTCCTTTGTAGCCTACTTCTCCTTCAAAATATTTCCAGGATAAATATTACACTTTGTACACCACAATATTTTATTCAGAAGTTTATTGTTTATTCAAAACATGAAGTTGTTGTGATGTTATACATTATTGACTATACTGCATTAAAAAAATGGAGCTGAAATGATTAATTCATGATCTGACATCAACAGTAAATTAAACTAGTTTAATAGCAGACTTTTTTTTGGCATTTGATGGTTCCAGCCACTTAAAGGTCACAATTTGATGCTCATGCTTGTCTTCAGACCCAAAATAGAGTGCTTGGCCACTGAATGTTGAATTTCAATTGCTACAAACAAAAACTAGATTTGACATTGATTTCTTTATGTATGCTGAGTTTATCAGCTATTGCAGTCCTCAAATATTTTTAATCGAATATTTGGACATTCTCCAGAATGCCTATTACATCAAGTCCTGCTGCCACTAATCTTATTCTGACCTATTTGCACTCATTGGCCAGAAATCTGTATTCCTACCACTGATCCTTTCTAATGCTGAAAGACATAAGACCCCTAATGCCAGTGAGTGAATACACATGGGAGTAAATTTGTTCCATCTTGTAGAGACTTATTTGTAGGTAACCTTATATTTTCTGAGCCTTTCTTGTGGGGAGTCGACTGACTGAGGTGTCGCGACTGTGGAGTCATAACAGAAGCCCGCATGTATTCCCCTTAATGCAGACTGACTATTGGCTATGACCACCATTTTAATTCTCACCCAATCAGGCCACTTTCACTATGGATGTGCTGGAAAATAGTGATGCACACGTTGTGGACTGTGCCAGACATGGCAGACGTGCTGCTCTGTGGTGGTGAAAGCAGTTATGTTTCCCTAGACGCATTTCAATTTAATGATGCAAGGAGAAAGAGGGCTTTCCCTTGAGCTTAGTTTTTGACTATTCCTATTTTTCAAGCAATTTCACCTGTCTACAGCTGGCCTCAGATCGCAAAATGATGCTGTGTTGAAGCGTGACATTGGTGTCTTTTAGAGTTGTCAGACTTTTGTGGATAACTGGAAAACAAATGACTTCAATCTCAACCGAAGCATTGAAATACCTGTACGTGGGTGTGCTGTCACTGTGGGCTTTTAAAGTGCTCTGGCACTGAGCTGACTAGTCAGCATATCTGGCAACTTTAGCACTTCTTTGGCAGTTTTCATTATCCACTTTCTTGGTGGTCTGTAACCTAGCAAGTCATCGCATCCAGCCATCTAAGTGCATGGAGAAAGAGCTGGCTGCCTGGCAGGCAAACCTGGCACAGTGGTACCTCATGCAGAAAAACAGGAGTGTGTGTGGCACATTGCATGCAGAGACTTGAGTATGTGCTTGGTGGTGGTGGTGGTGGTGGAGGGAAGGACGTCTAGTGTGGGAGCAGGCAGCTCTGTCGTGAATTTAAACAGCTCACTGAGGACAAGGCACTGGCAGCCAAATGTACATCTGAGGTGACGCATCATATAAAAAAGGCAATGAGCGTTTAATCTCCTTCTCCATGAAAAAGAGCAGCTCCTTCTTTTGCAGAGTTCCCAAAAAAAACACCACGGTCTCCAACAATGCAGATGGGGGTTGAATAATTCATGGCAACGCAGGCAAAGTGTCCTCATGCTGCAGTTCTATAAAAATAATCCCATAACATCATTACACTCACCTCATAGCTCGCGGCACTCATATAAGGCAGCTGGGAGATGTTGACTGGCCTTCAGGCCTCATGTCTCAGACTTTATTCACTGAGCTTCCTCTTTTCTTTGAGAACAAAACACTGTGAGAAAAAGAAAAGCATTTCAGTAAAGGGAGCACATATCTGTGGTTATTTTGATAATTCAACCAGAGAGCATCATGCAATGGAATTACAGTAGCCATGATGTCTGTCAGCATGTTGACGTTCCAACCCATGACCAGTTGGAGCCACACCAACCTTCACAATCTGTCTTAATTTTGATCTCAACTACATACCTGGAAAGTTTTGTGACACTACATCGCTTGAGTGAAAATCAGAGCATCAGCAAATTCATAATGACTCATTTCCAGGGAAGCATGTAAATTTTTTTTCAAAATATCATGACAGTCTCTAAAAGCTGTCAAGATATTTCAGCCTCAGCCAAAGTGGTGGACTAATGGATGACACTTTATGATTCATCCCACCAGTGAAACTGTGTGAATACAAGGAGAGAAGCAAGATAAATACTACGTGTCCACAGAGAGAAGATGGACTGTGTGTTTGCTAAAGTGAATGTATCTGAGTGGAGCTTCCAAGGGGGCAGCCTCCTTATTTAAACCATTTTTGTTCGTCTTGGCAGAAGAAGCATTAACAGTTGTCCGCCCCTTCCTTTAATGTGCTTCCAAAGACAAGTTAAACAGTTTCATTAGAACGTCACTTTGCCGTCCTGGGAGACAGACAAGGAGAAAACTGACAGAGATGAAAAAACAAGGAACTGAGGATAAAAGGATGAAAAAGTGTCTGGGAGGAGGACAGATGAAAAGGAGGTGAAGACTGAATCGGTCGATATTTCTCCTGACTTGACAACACTGTAGTGTTAAAAGCAGTGAGTGCATTTAACTCAGCTTTGAGGTTTTTCTTCACACCTCCTCTCTTTGTAAAAGTGAGCTGAAGGGTGAAACTACGACAAACTGACGTCTCAGGCTCTTTGCCAAACTTTCCCCCCTCTGGAGTGAAGTGATCTCCCCCGCAGAGGATATTAACACCGACCCCTCATGTTCATAATGTGACCCACGGACAACCCTGTTGCTCAGGCCTGCTTAGTTTGTTCCAACTCTTTACGCCATTGTCAATTTATTCAAGGTTTCCTGGTGTGGTTACGGGAACATGAACCTGAAAAAGACATTTACATTGTGATAAAGTTACAGTCAAACTGCCTGGGAGCATTACTATGAATTTAAATGTATGAGCAGTGCAAGAATAAACATAGAATTAAAGGCTAAAGTCAGTGTTTAATAGTGTTTGTCAGTGTTTCTATGCACTGTGGAAATATTATTGTAATGCTCATGATTCTGCTTTAAACTTTTAGCTTGATGGCCCATTACTTTTGATTGTAACATTAATCTGCATTTGTCTTCTGTAAAACAGTCTAAAAACATCACGTCATCGTAAAAAGTTACTCATCATTCACAGAACAAATGAGTATTTCTCCAAAGATACATTCCTGTAACTACCACTTGCAATTAAACTCTGCATCTACCGATAAAAATACTTCAAAAGCTTCCCAGTTGCCAGTGTTTTCACAAACAGGCAGTACAATGGTGTGAAAAAGTGCCTTTACGAGCACATAAAAGTGGATACTTTTACAGCGCTCTGACTTGTGGTCAAAATCTCTTAAATGGTTAAAACAACAGTTTGGTTTTGTGGGTTTTTTTAAATCACCCCTTTCTCTCGCTTGAACTCGGGTCAAAAGAAAACTGTGGCACACTATGGTTGAACCTCAGTCTATAAAAAACGGCTGTTCAAAGCAGGGCAATTTATGCAAAATGATTGTGGTTAAACATGATAGTTTGTATTTCATTTGGGTAGTTTAGTCATGTAGAGGTCCTCACCGACAGCCTGAAAACCGTGATGACCTTGATATTTAGTCATACTTCCAATTGGATCTGATAGTTAATACGGACCATATTTATCTTAAGAATTATAACTATAGTTGGAAATAATAGAGATACACCAGGGACTTACGTTGTATATTTGCACAAGTAGAGTGATTTAGCTATTGTTCTTGATTTCCTTAAGGGACTGTGGCTCATTCAGACTTCTTGTGCATATAAACACACACACCCGTGGTCACATCCGTGCGTTCTTGCCCCATGGGCCAGGGTGAGTCTCTTTCTCTATGTTCTAGCCAAGCGCTTGATTAGAAACATCAAGCATAATTTCCTAATTGAGCCGTCCTAACCACTTTCATCTGGGAATGCAAGGCGAGCAGGTACAGCTGTAATCTAATAACCATGAAAGTGCGGCCCACTCAAACAGACACATGTAACAGAGGATGTTCACCCTGTGACTCAGGCTTTTCCATGGAAGAATTGAGTTATCGTAGCCAGCATCATCCCTCCCCCTCCAATGCTTCATGGCCTACAGCAGATCCACTGATCTGTGTGGTACCTGTTACTGGCACCTGCATCATTAGTATGTTAAGCTGTGGTTCACATGTGGCAGGGAAATTAGGAAGAACTGAACTTAAACTAGTTAGTTACACTCCCACAAACATTTCTGTCACATAAGTTGCTAGCTAGCCTCAAGCCACCAATAAGGAATATTATATATTATTATCCCTAAATGCTCCTTGAGATTGTTACTTCTGCAGTCAACACTATCTTATTACTTGCCTAAAAAAAATTTGCTTTGCACTTTGTGTGTTAGTATTTTTTTTTCATTTGCTATATTTTAAGGGTAACAGAAGACAAACTGGCAAGAACTGAAAAAGTTTTGGGTTGTGGTAATCTGAAGTCATTATTGCACTTTTCAACAAATATTTGTTTTACGATATTTAATGTATTAGGAATGTCATAACATAAAAATATAGAAAAATCCTCTACAAAGTTTTAAAAGCCTTTTTGGATTAATGTCACTGACAGGCCAACGCAGTATTTTCTACCAGCCTCTGCGGACTGTGGTCTCCTATAAATGTTGTTTGGCTTAAGTATTTCTTGATGAACTCCAAACTTTCAGTTCAAAACGCCCTTTGGGACAAACAAAAATGCTCATGCAAATAAATCAGGCTACATCAAATGCTTTGATAAATGAATGTAAACAAATGCAAGTCAGATGTGGAGAAAAGCATCATGGTCCTCATGCAGAGGGTCCTAACTTCATCACTGCAGTAAAAAGCTGATGTCTGATAGATATTCTAAATGGACAGTGACTAGAAATTGTTAGTACATGCTCACAAAGTGATTGAGTCATCTCTCTTGGGGGCCATAGCATCATATGGCACACATGTTATACACTTACAGAGGGCCTCATACATCTATCAAATGTCAGATCAGAGTGTGATTGTGGTTTCTATTGGTCTGTGTTTTTGTGTGGCAAGGTGCCTCTGTGTACTGAGCTCTGTAACATACATGTGCAAAACATACAAAACGTGAGAAAAGAATAAAACCCATCCCATGGGCATCAGAGGAATGCAGATGGTCTAAAATGGAGAGGAGGGAAGGGGAGGTGTAGAGTATGTACCCCTATTTACCCCCCGGTGATGTTTAATAGATGAAGATAATTGAAAAGAGTTGAGTCTTGAAGGCCTTATCACAGCGCTTCATCTCTGGTTTTTTGCAGCGCTGACTTCCCTTGGAACAGTCAGATGACTTGGGAAAGCCCCGGGGTCAAGGCCAAACCAATAAACCACCACTATCTTTACCTCCCTCATACCCCTGACCCACCATCCCTTCATCCCTCCATCACCATCACCCTGTCTCATACACTTGCTCTTTAAATAAGGGTTTGTTGAGTCTATCGGCACTTAAGGAGACTCTCTATTCGCGAATCAGGAGGGGGTTCAGTTGAGGGAAGAGAAAGTTTTCATCAGATAAAAGCAGAGTCTAGCAGAAATTCTTCATTTGGTTGTTTTTTGGAGTCTTGGCTGGTCATGAGAATATTGTAAAACACACTTTTTATTCTATTTAGGCATGACATTAAATTACAGAAGATGATACGCTGTGAATGTATTGCAGGCTGCCCTTGCTGGCTGGCACATCTCAGTAGTCTGGGCTGTCACTTGATATTGTTATGGCTGACAATTTCAAGCTAATAGAAACACTTTTTGTTTTTACTCTGTGCAACGAGGTGACTGTTGATTGATGGATGTGGAGACAGATGAGAGGGCAAGCGAGGCAGATTGATGTTGTGGCCAAATTCTTCAGCAGCCACCCTGTGCTGGCATAGCAACATGGAGGATACTCAAGTAGACCTACGAGCATAAAACATGGATGCAAACACACACACATGCACAGATTCAAGGATAGTTTTACATATATGCACGTGCATATAAGGACCATGTACATTTACCTACAGTAGAGATTACAGTGCATGGACATTCAGCCTAAATATTTGGAGTGGCTGTCACACTGGTCAGTGGTTGTTTGAATGTACCTGCAGGGTTTATGTATGTTGAGCATTATTTCAATCTGACAGATGGAGCTTTTAGTTCCGTTTTTAAGGTGCTCTGGGTTAATAAATCCAAGCTGCATTACAAAGCTTTACCGTCTGTCCCTTGTGCATGCCAGTATACACTCTGTCCTCACCCATGCATCAACTAAAAGCAGTGTTTTATGTTTGAATGAGTATGGCGTGTACAGTGCTTCAGTATAGGGGCTTTGGGTTGATTCTCTGTTGTTCTGGGACTTGATGGCAGAACATGTAGTAAATGCAGGTCCAAATGAAAACCAGGGCTTATTGTCAGTGTGCATTACACGTCAGCCTTCTGCTTCACCTCTTCCATAGGTCGCAGGGAGGCAGTTATCTGCCAAGAGACCGAGGTCCTTTCCTAGAAATCCTGTTGAACCATCAGAATTCCAAAGTGTTTGCATTTCAAGTATTACAGGTCAACCTTCATCAATTACATTCTTGGCAGTTGTCAGCAGTTAAGCCAAATTTATTTAAGGGTGGTGCCCAATTGAGATGGTTCTGCAGGCTTTGAGAAAGGCTATTAAAGATTACAAGGTACAGGGGGGTTTTTGCTTTGAACTATCCCCCTTATCATTTCAGCTTAACATCCATTAGAATGCCACAGTCATCAGTTTGTGATAGATACTCTGTCTAGTAAGGCTGTGCTCTCTTTTGACATCTTAAAATGATTACCAGGGTGAAAGAGGCCCTTTATCATTATGAAAAGGAGGAGGGGAAGCAGCACATGGCTTCACGCTGTGGGAGTCTGGCACATCACTTGACGCTGCTCATGCTCTGCATTAATTTTTGTAATCAGGGTTGCAGAAAGCCAGCTCTTACAGGCGCAGCTGATGTCATGCCACAGAACATTGCACATAAACAATGTCACTTCACACTCACTGATGTCGAATAAATACCCTAACAACGCCCCTGGTCTGTGCAAAAAAAAAAAATCAGACTTTTACAGTACATTAAAGTAGACAACAGCAGCCATTTCTGAGTATCTGTTGACCGTGAAGGATGACCCCATTGCCTCTTGAAAGTTTGAATGCCATCTGATCCTTTTCTATTCTGCTTCCCCTCTATTCAAGACAACACCCAGCACATGATGCCTGATTTGAGTCTCTCACCCACTCATAGAATAAGAAATGTTTCCACAGCCCACAGTTCATATGCCTGTTGTGCTGCACTTTGTGTACCTTTACTTCCCACACACCTGAATCACATTTTCCTGTGTTTGAGGCTGTGTTTGTTCTCCTTGACCCGCCCTGACGATGAATAAACAGTCTACCGTCCCTGCCCTGGGTTAGTCGTCCTTGCCTAGATGATTTCCTCTGCTTCATTATCCGTGTGTGTGTGTGTTGTTGTATGTGTGTGCATGAGTGCTGTTCTGTCACTGTTGACTGGAGTTGGAAATGTGCTGTACTGAAATCTGGGAGATTTTCTAAACTCTGGATAAAAAACAGTGCAGATCCAGTCTAGCCATCTGGGAAGTGTAGTCACAGGGTGATTGTGAAGAGTTATTATCAGTAGTGTAGTTTTCCACAACCTGAACTTTAAGGAGTCTTGTGAGACGAGGATGATTTGAATATGTCACTTTTAAAGGCGGTGGAGGCATAGAGTTCATTGTTGTTGCTGGTATTAATGTTATTCAGACTGAACCCAGGATACTGCTGGGGTGGCACAAGCTGGACATCGACCCAAAGCAGTGTTCGCCTCCTCAAACCACTTCATAGTGCATAAAGTGCATTGTGATCCTTGATTTTTATTTGTATCCCCATGTCTGCAAGATTAGCCATGTTAGCAGTAGCAGCTTGACTTTGATTGTTGCAATAAGTTTTGTACAGGAATTGATGGTCCACAGAGGAAGAGGTGCGTTTGGATTTTTAATGTAATGTCTTGACAGCTATTGCCATGAACTTTGGTAGAGACGTTCCTGTTCCTCACTGTGAGAAATTAAAAAACGAATGAATGAATGAATGACCATTTGAACTTTTTCTAGTGCAATCAAGGGTCAAATTTACGTACCTGGTACAGCTTCAGAGTTTTGCTAGCATGGCTGTATGCTCTTAATCTCTTACTCTAGCTCTTTCCAGCAGTCAAAAAGGATATATGTGCACATGTAGATATAGGAGGTGCTGGTGGTTTGTATAAAGTGTAATGAGACGAGGATTTGGATTTCGCTGTGCTTTTGAGTGGCAAGTAGCCATAGACATCAGCCAAAACAAATCCTTATGCAGGTCACACACTGGAAGTTCTTTTGTCAGGGATCTGTGATCACGTTTTCATCAAGCCTGTGTTTGCGTTGGTGCAACTCCAACCTGTAATTGAGTTTATGGTACAATAGTTTTCACCTTGCCTTTTCAGTCTTTCAGTTTCAGTCTTTACGTTTTGCCTCATTTGAAAGGCTGGATGTGAGCACCACTAAATCTTTATCCCCTCTCCAATCTTGTAAAATATATTCCACACCTGCAGTTTAAATTTTGGACTAAACCTCTCAAGTGATTTACCATGAAATCTGTGTGATTTGTGCGATGGCAGATGCCAAGAAAAAGCTTTTTAATTTGTATGCAAATGATCCAAATCGTGGCTGGTTTGGGCTTTTTCTAAAAAGTAGATTTAAATTATGTTCATGTCATTTCACAAACACTCTGCTGAAATCAGCTCAAAAACAAAATATTACTGAAATGATAAAATGATTAAATTCCAAAAGGGAGACTTTTATTATTGCACCACAGAGGATTCATTACTTTTAACATCATTGACTTCTTGGTCTAAAAAGTATCTCATACCTTCATTTTCTACTGACAGATTTCTCTGTTGACTCACTTGAGAGGTCATCCAAACCTTTGTGTTCATAAATCTCAAATGATGACTGCGTCTTTCAGAAGCTCAACAATGTCAAGACACTGAGCCCCTGTAAAAGCAAGATTAAAGGAAACGCCAACCACATTGTGTTTATTAACCAAACAAACCACAAGGCTTAAGTCAGCCTCGCTCTGCTCTCAGATAGATGGCCAAATTAAGGGACTCAGATTATTAATGATTCAACAACACAGCAGCTCCAGCAGATAATGGTCTTGCTCATGCTTTGAGAGACTTGTAAATATTTTGTTTGCAGAGGTAGAGATAGAATCGCCTTCCGGCTTCTTATCAACACTTTGTGTGGGAAAACAAATTCGAAAGAGAAGTATTTGGTAAATGCTTTCCCTATTCCAGCACCAGCCCAGCTACAGGAATGTGATTCTGTTTAATTAGGGACTAAGAGTGGGCTCATGGGAAGCCCCCTATTTTTAATTACTGGTCCCCATGGCTCCTCAGGCTGTCTCTAGCTAGTTAGGGGTCAATGCTACAAGGCCCAAGTCATAGTGCCACGCTGCCAGAGGTTACCAGGGCCAGCTGGTTCTCAGACAGCGTGTGTGTGAGCACGCCAAGTCCAATATTCTCCTTATCCTGTCAAGACTCTTTTCAGTGAATGGCATGCTACAGACTGGTTTCAAAACATATTTTCAAAATATTTGTAAACCTAAAAGGCTTCAACCAGACATAAAAGGTCGACTACCAAATCAGTCAAGGAGCTGAAAAGCTGTGTGAGTCCCCTACGAGATTAGTTAAATGAGCAAGTCCACATGAATTTCCAAATATTTTCAAATGTTTTTTTTCAAATTTGGTCCAACTCTTTTGTGTTTATGCCACCGCCCAAGTAAACAGCAGAAAGTATTTGGCCATGTCACAGATTAGAAGTCATTACTCAAAATCAAATACTTACTTTGATCTAATTGAAGAGAAAGGCTTTGGTTTGGTGCGGTCTTTAATCCAAAGGTTATTACATGAATGGCTTATTTTACAAGAGCAGATAAAACCACAAACACATATGGTAAGGAAACTTCCCATTGTGCAAGAAAACCCACTGTGCTTTCAGTTAATGTCTTGTGTCCCTGACCTTTGAATTTAACTGGTTACTTGAAGTGGTGTTGAAGCAGGAAATAAACACAAATTGACCATTTTACAAATCTGAGTGTATCAGAGGCATGTTTTATACCAGAGAGATGTAGGCTACAGACCCTGACGAATTTGAGGCCACTTAAGTACAACTTAACATGAGTGACACCCATAGCAGTAGGTTGGTGGGAACAGATGATCAAAGGTCAAAAAGGTCTCAGTGTTCAAACATATTGATGATGCAGTTATTTGACCTGACAATCCACCCATCAATCACGTCCTCGCCGGACAAGTATTATGTAAAAGGCATTTAGTGACACTAATGAACCCTCTTAAAATAAACTTCACAGAAACTCACATGAGAAGTTTGATTGATAGCAAGGAAATGAAGTGCAAGATCAAACAAGTTGAGCAAGCACTTGAGTAAACACCTTTCATTTTTAAATCAAAATCTAATCAGTTTGTGGGCGATTAAAACTGAAATAAGCCCTTAGAGTTTTTGTGTTGCAACCAAAAAGGTTCACACAGGCAGACTAGAAAAACAAAGCAGGTAAAAGAAATCAGCAAGAGGATACTGGTGAAAAGCTGACTATATCCTATGTTTTTGTAGCATTTCCTCCCCAGACACATTATAACACACAAAAAACTCTCACACACATGCACACATGCACACAAACAGAACAACCTGTTACAAAAGAACCATTGACCTTCTGCGTGAAAGCCTCTAATAACAAGACATCAATAAGCTGAAAAACGATACCTTGCAAACGGAAATCTTGCTGCATGGAATAGGCCCAGAATGGCTGTTTAGAGCGCAACTGCTATAACACTGCAGAGGAGGGGATGTGCTTCTGTATTGTGTTGGCAAACAATAGCTGACTGTAAACTCACAGCCACACCACCCTATAGATTTAGCAGCTCCTCACAGGACCAGCTATTGTCCTGATGCCGAAAAGCTGTGCTTTGTGGCTGAGAGCCAATGTGTGTCAGGTAACAGGTGGTGAAGATCACTGGAGATAAGAGCTATGAGAAAAAACAGAGAGTGATAGAGAATGAAAGACAGTAACAGAGAGACTAAGGAGGAGACAGTGGTGTAAACCTGCTTCTTTTTCCTCTTTACAAAAATGTTTTGATTCCCTTTAAGTGTGGGCAGAGCATGGTTTAATCTGTTCCACTCGTGTACCAAAGGGCTGTCACAGTGGTATGATACCACTGTAAACTGGGCCGCATTGAGGCATTCAAGAGCTCTGGAAACAATCCCACAATACCCTGAAACAACACCACACCATGGGCTCAGCACACAACCACAACAAACCTCTCTGCTCTTCCACTTCAGCTCCTTCTTATTAAAATGGCTAACTTTACCACATAGTAAGAATATAGCTTTGAATGCCAACTTTAATGTAAAATGCACCACTCTTTTAAACTAAAGTTGGACTAATCTTTTTTATATTAATAATGGATCAAATGACGGAGAAATGTCAAAGTCATACTCAGCTCTTTGATGCATGGTAACTATGTTAAAGTATATTTTTTGGCTGCAAACTCAGCTGTCATCAACCCTGCTTCCAGACACAGCTGGCTCTCATAAAAACACTGTACGCGGTCCGGCAAGCACCAGACGTCAAACAGACATGAAGTGCATCTGCAACATTGACAAGAGCGCTTCAAAAGAAAAAGATAATTAAACTTCAAAAACTGCATTATTAAATTTGAAATTCATAATATTTAGGGAGTTTTTGGTGAGAGGGATATGAAATTAAGTTTCAACTGCAACAAAGAACTAAATTATTCAAATATCTCTAAAATTGTTGTGAAATATGTTTGGCTGAATTCAACCTCAACCAACCATGTGATGACTTTTATAATTAGTTGAGTGCTAAACAAATAAAATTACAAACTACAGTAGAATGACATTGCATAGATTATATTATATGAAAGAAATTTGCCTCGGTTTAAAAGACTTGCATCGTCAGTCAAAAAGGTGCCCGTCCAACAGCATTTCACGCTATGCTGATGTAAAGTAAATATGACATTTCAACAGAAATAACTTGTGGATTTCATCTTGAAGGATAAACTGAAACTTCATAAGTCCGCACACAAGCAGCATGGAGCCAATCTCTTCCTCTAGGGAGATTTTTCCAGACCACCTGGCCCGAAATCGACATCTAACTCGGTGACAGAAGAGAGAGCTTGGTCTGGTCCAGTGTGGTCAGGTCTGGCTTGGTCTGGACTGGAAAAAAGAAGGTGAAGGTAACATGGATAATGGTCCTGTCTGCTGGACAATGATGTGCAGAACATTCATGGATCTGCCCAATGGGATCACACCCTATCATTCAGGCATGAGTGGTTGATCAGCATCCAAGCGGGTACGTCCTGTGGGATGCCCTGGAGGAAATGAGGTCATCGGAACAGATTTTGTGTGGAGTAAATGAAGTGAACCATGCTGATCCAACTCTTTCGCCTCTGCATTTGACCTGTTATTCTTTTCAACTTTAACTCAAATTTTACTGTTAGAGATGACTTCATTGATATACCTCAGGGTTGTCTTTGAACGCCTACACCATCACGGATGCACCCTGCCAGAGGTCTCATGCTCAAATAAAGCTCCTGCACATATGTCCATTTAAAGACACTCTAAGGTCTGGTGAGCACGCTCCCATCATGCTCAGTCCTGCCCAGCTTTCAAACAATAAGCTCAGCGAAGAGGGACGTCTGGGAGAAGGGAACAAGAACAAGGGAGGTTTATAAGCTCTTTGTTTTTTTTATTACTCAGTCCAGAGTGGATCACTGAAGGTGATCGAGAAAGAGGAAAATAAGAAAAAAAATCCCATGAGCCAGGATCCAAGCACACAAAAACAGTTTGTACCTTAGCCTGTTGATCTTCCAGCACACCCCAAAGTGAGGAAATTTGGAGGAAGGGTAAAATGAGCTTGTGTCTTCATGCCAAGCATTACGTCTTGCCTTACTCACCAACTACTGAGCCTTTGGACTTGGCTACATTTGGCCACATAGCCCAAAGGAGGACAGCCACTTAAACAGATGATTTTCATTTTCAACACAACCGCAGAAACCACAGGGAACAAAACAGCAACTTTTAAATGGCAAGAGCATGTCAGATTTCACATCAAAAACTGCTAAAAGATCACACATAAGCAGGAATTTCCTGTTTCATGGTTTGTTTGTGTGTTTATTTTTAAGTCAACATCAACATTTTCATTCATTGCCATCGGACTTTAATTTTTCTGCTGTTGTTTTTCAGTATACATTAGGTTCTGGAGATGAGTAAGCTCTATTACAATGGCAATGAAAACATGTTGGAAAGGTTTTGTTTTATTGGTGCTGGCAGTGAAAGCTGGTGGTTTGTGCTGTCTCACTTAAAGGAAATGTTTTACACAAATGTCCATAATGTCAGGGCAAGGGTCACTTAAGTTTATGGGCTTGCTGAAGAAGCCCCATAAATCAAAACAAGAACGATATTTTATATTCACTGTTGATGTAGGGGACTTTTTTCTTCTCTTTTTTTTATTATATTGCACTCTTTTAATGCTACATGGACAATTTCTCCTTTTTTTGTTTAAGGAAGACTGACGACAACATAAAACATGATGACAGACATTCAAAGCTTCATTCAAAAACCTTAATTAAAGCTTTGAGTTTGACAAAATGACATTCAGTGCAAAGGTCTTGGTAAAGGTCATGCAATGCTCGACAAAAATTAACATAAGATGAGTATTGACTTAAAATCATACAATATTGCAGA
This sequence comes from Acanthurus tractus, assembly GCA_029783725.1. Lineage (NCBI taxonomy): Eukaryota > Metazoa > Chordata > Actinopteri > Acanthuriformes > Acanthuridae > Acanthurus > Acanthurus tractus. The sequence continues at coordinate 125,891 of JAQNCA010000017.1, forward strand.
TTCAAATAGGCAGTCCTAGAAAGCCATTCACAATGCAAGCAGTAATTAATTTTAAAATACAAAAATCTACACATTTGATAAAATTTCTCAAAAACAGATATAGTGCAGATGCAGTGTGCGATTCTGATAGACCTCTTAGAGTGTGGTTGAGAAAGTACAACAGGCTGTTCATCACATATGTTTTGCAGAGTCCCTCATTGGCTTTGTAGAAGTACCAAAGCACAATTGCTTTTGACGTAGATAGGGCCCAATTTGGAATGCATTCAAAATATGCTAGATCTAACAAATATGTTTGCCTGTGTTATGTGAGTAAGATTGTGGTATGGAAACAATTGCTTAAAAAAAAAACAGGGATATGCTCACTGTCATGAGAGGCTTGCTATATTGAGATAACATAATGCCCTAAATGACTGTAGCCCCAGCATGAAAGCTTTCTGTTTTTTTGGAGCAAATGGCAAACCAAAGTAATATGATAACAGCAGGCCACATGTGCAGTTAAAGTACTGTAGCTTCAAGCAAAAGTAACTGTTTAGACACAGTGTAACTGCTTCAAGTGAGTAGCCTAAAACATATATCAGGTTTCTTTTAAGGGCTCTGTGTCTGTAGGAAGTTTGTGAAAGAGTATATTTTAGCTCCTTTATATGCACAGGCACAAAGAAAAGCCATCACTTCGACAAAATATGTCATGAAACGGAAGGTCCCACCCATGCTTTACCTGAGTCCCATTGAAAGAAAGTGTGCAGAACAGGATATCATTACTATTAAAGAGGAAACAAGGCTTAACCAATGCCAATAACCTGCTATTAGAAATGTGAATGCCGTATTGTGTTGGTGGTCTGAGGCTGAATCTTAAAATAACAGGGTTTTACACAGTTCCTACTCCTCAAGGCAGTGACTTGTACCCACACTTACCTTTCAAAGATTTTTTAGTTTCCTGTAATTGACATCTTCATTTCCGAGCTTTCTCACAAAACCAGATAAAACAGGTATAAAAAAGTGGGGGCTGGCACTCTCTCACTCCTCGATTAGTATTCAGAGAGGCAAACAAAGAGGGCCACAGTAGAATTAATAGCCTTTGACACTTTCAACTTCCTCTCCAGAATCCAGTTTGATTGGTGGGGGGGTTTTGTGTGGGTGATGATAAGAATGCCGGAAGGCAGGCTGACACTGCAAGTCCCCAGACAAGTGAACTCATTAGTAATGTCTGCCAAGATAGGTCTTAACCTGAGTCCTCTTCTCTTTAGTCCTCACTTTTTTTTCTCTCTGGGGCAGAAGAGAACGAATTCCAACACACCTAAAAGTAAAAGCCAAGGAAGGAACTTGGGGAAAAGAGGTTTTTGTAAAGAGGCCCAAGCTTGACGAATTGTGCACTTTACAGTTTGCTACGCATCGGGTTGGTTTTTTCTCCAGGCTGTCTGATCTGCAAACATGATCTTGTCCCTGCGGATGCTGTATGCGACTTACAGTATTTCATCACAGTCTGGTCTGCAAAGTGATCGAGGCTGATCAGTTGTGATGTATGAGAAAGATACGCAGGCTAGATGAGTTGTTTTACTCCCATCTTCTGATAAATAACAGCTGCAGGGCAAAAACAAATACTGTACATCTGCTAAGGAGTTGTTTCAAACATTTTATACTTGTGGGAAATACTTTGACAGTGGATACATAAAAATGTACATGTAAAGATTATCATGTTGGATGATTCTGCGTTTCTCACACAATATATTAAAGTTTGACTACTATTGGGGAGGCAAAAGTAAATACGCAGCTGTTATCAGTAAATGTACACTTTTGAATGTCAAGATGATTTTCTGATATTGTTTGCCGAATAGTTAAAGATCCAATGGCCTTATTTGTGGCCTATGGAAACCACGAAGGGAGAAAGTTTAGAGAAAGCAGTTTTAAGTTTCACTAGTTGTTCAGCTCCTGTGAATAAATAAAAAAAAAATCAAATTAAAGAATCCTTTTGACGTCTGATCAAAGTTTTCTGAGGTGGGGATGCATTAAGAAACTTGGACCTAATAACCACAGTAAAGATTGTTGAAGCGTGCACTGATTCACATTTTATTTGGCTGACATTTTAAAAAATTAGCTTAAAACTTGTGCAACACTTAAAAGAAAACATTTTTTTTTCTGCCAGTAGATTTTTCCAACTCCCAGCTTGCGTCATGGTTTGCAAACATTACACAATGCCTGTGAATCTGCTACTCTACTCACCCTTCAGTGCAAACTTTATTAATTCTTACGACCTCTCCAAGTTGATCTCTTTTCCTCTCATCTTCTGTCCTCCAGACTCCTCACATCCTATCCTCTCCACTCTGCCAGTCAGCCATTTATAAACACTCCTCCTGCTCAGCCGACAAATGCACCCTGAGACAAATCACACCACGCATAAACAGGAAAGTCGGTGAATAGACCTGACCTCGTTCCGTTTTACATGCAAACCACCATGCTGTCTGTCAGTCATGAGCTGCTATAAAGAACCCCATTGTATGCGTGTGATGTTTATAATATTATATTCCTGTGTTTGATCCTCACATGCTCAGGCTCTTAGTTTATATTTTTTTCTTCTGTAAATTTTCTCCCTCCACATTTGTGAGGCGAGGAGTGTGTGAGAATGACTGTGGGAGAGTGTAATCGCTCTTGACAGACGAATATCTGTCGCAAGGGAATAATAGCTCTGTGGTCAGTTTAACAGTGAAAGGAAAGTTTTCTGTATTACAGTAGATGGAAGGATTTGCACGGTGGATTGTAGTTTCCACAAAAATATGCTGACTTTTAGGGCACATGTGCGGCACAGTTTAATTTATCCTTTAATCACAGGCATTATTTTCCTCATTTCTATTGAAGACAGAATAAACACTGAAAATTGAAGAACAAATGAAAAAATATTTGAAATGCAAATCAGAAATTCTAGTCTTTCTCACAGCATACTGATTTTCTGAAGAAATGTGCAGCAGCCCTCTTATAAAGGGTGGATCCCCTTACGGTGCATATAAATCTGAGGTAAGGTTCACCACGAATGGTGGATGCTAAGAAATGTTTGTCATATCTACAAAATACAATTGCTTGACGGCCTGTTTGCTTATTTCTGATTTTTGTATGATTAGTCATATTTCTGTAGTGGCAAGGAAATGGATTATTATTATTCAGGCCAAATATTTAATGTTCCCATTATTTAAGCAAAGGCATAAACAAATGCGTCATCAGCAATTCATTGCGCATACAATAACACTGAGGCTGTTTCCCACAGTGAGGCCCGGCCTGGCAGCGGGGCTTGACTCTGCTTCGGTGCAGCTGGGGGGGGGGGCGGGGGCGAGCGAGCTCAGGGTTCAGACCACCACAGCACTGACACACATACACACACACAGACCACCTCTGCAGAGTCATGCTCACTACACATGCACAAAACAATACATCTGTGGTCACTGAGGACATGAGGACATGCATGCCACCATCTTCACCAGTAGCTAAACAGTAAAAATGTCTTTTAGTTGCATTAGCATTTTGTAGGTTCTTAGGCATTTTATAGGTTCTTAAGTGTTTTATAGGTTCTTAAGTACTGTTGAAATCGCTTTTGGTCTGCTGCCGAAACCTGCAGAGACTACACTGTGAAAAGGAAAACAGTTAACCAACAGAAAATCGAAGAAAAGGAACAGCTCATTAATTACATGTTAGGAAAGGTTTACTTTAAATATAACTACAACAGGAGGTCCATGCATTAAAATTCGAAATTGTATACGTGCTTTTTTATTTTACTAAAATTACAAATGTAAAGTCAGGCTTGAGGCGTGGGGATGCGGGTACAAATTTGTGCAAACTTTTAAGATTGATGGGTCATTAAATACTTTATTACCTTATCAGTGTCTAATAATAACCAGTAGCATACAAAAAAACAATGATAAAGCTTATCTCCACTGGTACAGTTCTCTGGCAAAACTAACACTTACACCTCCCTTTCTCTAAACACCCAGTACATTTTTTAAAAAACATCTGAAAGAATGTGCAGTAAAGAACTCCTTTAGTGGTTAAAAAGTGACTTCATGACCTGTGGAGTAGCTGAGATTACTGTTCTGGAAGCTCGTGTTTTGACTCAGTTTTGTGGTATGTTTGTGGCTGGACCTTGTGGTTGTGTTTGCATGGACTGCATCACATGAAAATTAGTTTGTAATATCTGATAAAATGTTTTTGTCATATGATGAGGAGATAGTAATGACCTAGATAAAGTAGTAATAGCTCAAACAGTGTGATAACGATAATCGTGCTTTGCAACCATGGTAGCATGGTTCACTGATTTTGTCCAGACTGACATATCTAATCAACCAGGGGTTGAATTTTCATGAAATTTAGCTCAGACGTTCCTGGTCCCCTGAGGATGGGCTGAGGCTCAGGCTTCAAACTGTCTTGGATCCCTGACTGTTGAGTTAACACCTCCAGCTGGTATAAATATTCAGTTATCCAGTAAAATTATCAGTAATTTGACAAAGTAATGTTGCAATTTTGTACTAACATCATTGGATTATTCCACTGATCCTCTGGCTTTTAAAACAGAGCAACATTATCAGGTCAAACTTTCAGTGTGTGCAGTAGTTTAGTGTTTGACTAAATTCTTGCAAAGGTAATGATGTTCCTGTCAGTGCTGTTTAGTAAGTGTAAACTAAGATAATAACCATGGCAGACATGGTACTCTGTAATTTTTAGAATGTTAGCATGCTGACTTTAGCATTTAGAGTAAAACACTACTATGTCTACCTACAGCCTCTCAGAGCTGCTAGTATGACTGTGGACTCATAGTTACATCCATAGTCTTATTTGTTTATGAGCACTGGCTCGAGAACAAGTTTCTCTACATCTCTATGAAATTGTGAACATCTTAAAAATCAAATGCACCAGAAGTTTTTTATAGAAAAGTATTCAATGTCGGCAGTGCAGTATGAAATCAAGATGTCTAGTTAAGTGATTTTTAAGTCGCTGGTATTAATCAATAAACCGCTTCTAGATTGCTCATTTTGCATTATGGGAAACACGGCCCCACTTGTGCTGTAAGTCATTTCCACTGGTTAAAACTAATTGCATCATTCTGTGTTTGAGCTCTTCATTGAAAGACCAAAAGGTCATGAAGAGAGTACTTAGTCTCGGTCATCATTACAGCTCGGGGGAGTCGTACAGACGAGGGTGATGTCACCATATGGGGCCTCTGAAACATTCCTGGATCTGAGCAAAACCTCCAGCATAGTCAAATGACATACGACTGCACTCTCAATGCACGCAAATGTCACTGGCTGTATTTACACACTCAGCATAAACCTGACATGTTACCCATAGGACTCAGGCTGTTTTGACATGGTAACACACATCTGTTTTTAAGCATTTTGAGGCACAAATGTGGTCTCTTAATAACATCCTAAATTAGGATAGAAATCATTTTCATATGGCTTCCCATTTAGTTTCTCAGCGAGGGGAAGCTCACATTCATCTCATACTTTTATGTAAAAAAAAGTAGAATAAAAAATGCTTCTGATCTGAGCAAGTAAAAACACATGAAATCTGACGCTCTGCCATTTGACAGAACAAATTCTTGGGCTAAAAACACTATGAATGTCACATTTCCTTCCCAAAGAGTTGAATATTTTGAAAGTGAAGACCCGCGTAAATAAACTCTGGTTAAGGCAACAAATAAAACATCAGATGCGTGTCACCTAAATGGAGGGGGAAAAAGCGATTTCAGTCAGCAGCGCAGCCATAGTGGAGCCAGTATATCCTGTGTCATCAAGATTAACAGCTACACTGTAGTGTGGATGTAGCCTCTGGGACTGGGGGATGTGTGTTGTGAAGTTATTGTAGTATCTCAATTCATTTCGTGGGAGCCTTTCCAGAGTGCGGGGGCTGCAGAGAGACCCCGCTGATCGCTCCTTCATTCTTATGTTCTGACATGCTGCGCTCAGACAGAGGAAAACCTGTAATCTGAGTGAAACATATCAACCATGGGGAATACTGAGCAGTGCCACAACACTCATCTAGTATGGCCTCTAAATCAAAAGTTTGAATGGGACACATCAAGTCAGACATCTGGCAACCAGCAATAAAGCAGAGATGGCAACAATCTGATAAGATGTACATCATTTGTTAACAGTGATCCGAGCAAAGGTGCGCTTGTCTCATCACCTCAGCAGCCCTTTTAATCCAAGGAAGAGGAAGCAGAGGGCATCAAAAAATCTGATGTCTGTAATAAATGTGTGTATGTGCTGTATTCATGCGGTAGTTTTAGTGTGTGTGCCGTGGGTGTGTGTGTGTGTGTGTGTGTGTGTGTGTGTGTGGTGATTAGGGAAACATACTCTTGTTCTGATTTGAACAGAGATATTTTCTTTAGTTGGGTTGCTATTTACAGAACTACTGTAATGACTCAGAGTGCAAACGCCAGCAAGCATGCCGATACTCATCGCCAGAGTCTGGCACACGGCCAAGTCTGAGCGTCTGGGTGCACCGACATGCAGCGTGACCTCCAAATAACATCTTAACATTATTGTCTGCATTATATTGAACTTTGAGGAGGAACTCAATGAACATTTGTTTGTTTCTTGTAGTTTTTTTGCAGCAAACTATGTAAATCTTATAAATTTTTGAGAACATTCTAGGCCATGAGAACCAAAAAGCAGCTGGTTTATTTAAATTTTTTTTTTTTTACCATAGTTCATCATTTACAAATAAACTTATTCTCTCTTCTGCTGAGAATGAGATGAGAAGATCAACACCAGTCTCATGCCCTGTAAATAAGAAGGTTTAGCTAATTGGCTTTTCTGAAAATAGAGATTATAAATGGGGAAACGCCTAACCTAGCTCCATCAAAAAGTAACAAAATCCACTTCAAAAATGCACTGTGAAACCTGCCATCTGATTTTTATTTAACCAGTGCAACCTCACACTGTTAATATGACACAAAAATGAGTAAGCATTTTGGGAAAAAAATGTCAAAAATATTCTTTTAGTGATTGGTCAACCCAGAAGTTTTTTTATTTGGCACCCACCTTGGGACTGCAACGAGCTACCACAGCACTTAAAAGTGCACAGAAGTTTTTGGATCAATTCTTCCTTAACCTGCTGCTCAGAAATAGCATCCAGTTGTGCTTACACCATAACGCACACATCGTTCACACAAACATGCACACCTTACTTCACGCTCATCAATCATCCTTTTTCCACAAGAGTGTCCTCCAGGATTGAATCTTAAGGTCTGTTATGAAATCTGGACCATGTGTTGTGAACCAATATTAGTTTACAGTCCCTGGGCCTTTCAGCCTAGTTTGGTTCTGTGCCTAAGTACTTCTCAAAATCAAATCCATTTATAATGCAGTGGTGCATGCACATTTGCTTTCCCTTAAAGGACCAAGCTGGATTCAAAACGGCATCATTAAAATCACCCCGCCGGCTTTGTTATAGCATGCGTCATTGTGCTGAAGACATTCTTTGACTGACTGACCCAGACTTTGGGTTTAACGTGCAATTTAGAGCTGTTTACAAACACAGGAATAAAATATATCTGTGTTTTCAGTTACCACTGGAAGCTAAAAGTTGCAGGGAGTTTATTTTTTCACCATAAAATCATCCATCATGAAATGTTTGTGGATTTGGACCAAAAAAAAATACTGAGGTTTTAATGCAAGAAATATTTGTGTCGTTTTTGTCGTTTTCTCACCCCTCCCTTTTTTAATTTTCTTAACCGCAGTGGAGGAATTCATGGTTCCTTCCCTCAAACAATAATCCAAAAATTGTGACAGTGTTGAGGAAGAAGGTGTGGGAGACATGAGCGCCTCCGCTGGGTGTGAAGTTGCGGTTGACTGAGCTGACAGGAGGGAGAGTTTTCCCCTAAAATTTGCATTATTTAGCTGGATATCGGCATTGTAAACACATGCTCTTGCAGCTGTATTTGTGTGTATTTTTTTAAGTTAGGGTGAGGATTTAATGAGTTATAGACCACTAATTCCCCTATCAAACCTTGATTTCCTTGCAGAAGTTTTTTCGAGCAGTGAACAAAAATGAAAAGAGGCAGAGTCGAAGAAAAGCGGAGGATGCATCTGTTTGTTACTTTGAAAGTCTGGCAAACTTTCATTGTCACATATGTTCACATGCAGCGGTTGCAATCACAAAACAGGGGTGTTGTTAGTTTTTGCATTCAGGTATGCAAGAATGAGTGTATGCACATATTGTGTAATTTGGAGTTTCTCTACCCCACTTCGAGGCCATGTTCACAAACCCCTCCCTGACGCCGAACCCAGGAGAGAAGACGAGAGCAGAGGAGGGTCCCTGCCTGACAGCACCAGGGAATGACTCCCTCCAAATGCTATGCAGGGTGACATCTGCAAACCATAACAACCCCTTAAAACCCCCTGAAAATGTGATACAAGAAACAGGGCCACGGCCTTTTTCTGCTCACATAATGAGGCCACGGGATAAGCATCTTCACAGAGGAGGAGGAGGAGAAGGAGGAGAAGGAGGAGTAATAAAGAAGTGGAGAAAGCAGACAAGCTCCTTGAAGTTCAGCTCTGTTTTACACAGATAAATCATTCAGATTTTACTAAACGTTTAAATAACAACTCAGTGCATGTAATTGCGATGCATAATAAGAAGCATCGTGTTGATGGAGTTATGATATAATTGTCACCTTTGACCTGGATGATATTTATCAAAATTATTTCAAACTGTTGCTCTGTCACTCTGATGCTGAGCTCAACTCTGCTCCGCACCAACTCCCACCTCCACCCGCGCCCTGCAATTGTTCCCATTGTGTGGGTGCGTCGAGTCATGGCAGATTTCGGGCGGGGCAGTCCCTGAATAGAGGCTGGCTCCTTCAAGGATCAGCTCCATCAGACGCCAAAGCAGCCTGAGGACTTACTGGTTCACTGCCACAACATTTGAACACGGAGACCAGTTTATCCCAATTGTCTGTTTACTGAAAAAGAATAAGTAAAATTCACTGGACATAGTTTATGTCTGACATAAAATCTTGACATCTGAATACCTAAATGTAGAATAATAATCTGTATTGATAAGCTGCTGGAACATTTGGTATCAACGTGCACAAAGTGTCTGACAGAAATTGATAACAGGTTTAGAATATCTTATAGTAAATGAAAAAAGCCTGCAGACCTCTGTGCAAACTAACCCCAAAAATCAAGGCTTATAAAGGCATACGAGCTGTCATCCTGTCAAAGAAAAAAGTGATATTCAATCAGACTGAACTTGGATAAAGTTTGCTTGTCTGACCCAGAGAGGGAGTCGGCCAGATGTCTTATCTCTGTTAAGTCAGCTGAGGATCGGTGTCAGAGATGCCAGCGCACTCCACCAAAGCCCCCTGGCGATTCCTGATGCAACCTTACCTCACTGGCCGACTTACAGACAGCTGAGGAGAAGCTCCACAGCTCAGACTTCACCTTGGCTTCCTCTCTCATTTCCTCCTCTGTTGCCATTTTTGTTGAACACATGTAATTGCGGTGTACTTTTCCCCTTTTCCTTCTCTGCCGAACAGGGAAAGCCCTGTGGATTCATAGGCATTGAACCCTAATTGGACTAATGGCGGTGGTATATCTAAATTACCTCCCTCCATCCATGAGGGCTGCTGTGTTTATGTCTGCTGCCTTGGGTAAACCCCCACCCCGTCCAGTCATTTATCGGGGCACTTGTTTGTTGTAGAATGCAGCTCCACAGCAGATCTTTATCAGCGTGGCCAACTGACCTGTCTGGCCATGCAGACAGTAAAACACAGTCTGTACTTTTTTAACCACTGCTAACTGGTGAAGTCTTTTCCTGAAAATTATGGTTTTGAAATGTCTTTAACAGCAAATATAGTTGAAAAGTGAATAGTCATTTAGCTTTATTTAGGCAATGAATGCTATATATGATTGAATTACTCAACATTAAAAAGTCCTTAAGTATGCAGAGATAAAACCAAGAAACATGAAGAATGAAGGATCCCTGCTCTTAATATTTGAGATCTATTTCATTCCATGTAAGGAATTTACTGTTATTTCCCATTCTGGTGCAAGTTAGCAGTT
>JAQNCA010000017.1:136039-148925 GCA_029783725.1 Acanthurus tractus
TTCCGATCTTTAGCTTAGCATAAAGACAGTGAGAAGCTGTTTGTCTGGTTCACTCCAAAGTTTGAAAATCCAAACTGTAAAAATGACAGTTCGTAGTTATTGAGAAGCTCCTTGCTGACCTTGACTTTCCAGAGTCACACAGAGATGCTGGCAGCCAGCAGAGGAGCTGCACAGAACCGTTTGGCAGATTTTTACAACTTTTTGCCAAGAAATTTTTGGATGACACAAATGCACTAAAAGACAGTACTTGTAACATAGTTTGTTTGGACGACATTGTTGCAAGTTTGGTCGCTTGACCACTTTGGTCCAGACTGAAATACTTCAGCAGCCATTTGATGGATTGCAATGATCCCCTGGCTTTTCTTTTTGGCCACCAGCAGGTTGACGTTGGCTTTTAGCGAAAATTTCTGACAACTAAAAGATGAACTGCTATAAAATTCAGGTCAGACATGACATTTCCTCCCAAATTAATTGTCATAACTTTGGTGATCCTTAAACTTTACATCTACATCATCAGGTCAAAAGTTTAATTTCTCTAATACTTTGTCTTATTGTTTAAAATCTAAAAACTAATGACATGCCTTAGCATGGTTGCTGTTCGCATGTGACTGTTAGCATGTAGCAGCTGAGAATGTAGCTCTCAAGATGGAGTCCCTCCCAAACAAAGAGCTGAAAAAACAAAGAACATAAGTTCCACATTGTGATTCTTTAAAATGAACTTACATGGTACTTTATCTCAATGCAAATTCAAAATGTGTAACACCTGGTCCACAGTTTGTGATGTATTCCTTCTTTAATGCAGAGCTGCATTTCCCAAGTGCGATTAGATCATATTTGTAAACTGGGAGCCAAATGACATAGACGAAGGCAATGCCAAGATCTTTTTAAGAAACAGGCTGCAAAGGCAGTCATGAGGCAGGTTTTATCTTCTCCGACATCTACCTTAAATTCCATGACATGTTATTGTTCTCTTCCACAGTCAATTAAGCAGAATAAACAGTGAAAGGGCAAAAAGGGTGTCTACCAGACTACTAGTTCTCACTGAACAGGAGTCATGTTTATAATCCAGCACTCCGAATACTAACCCAAATAACACTTCCGACCCCAACTGGAATGAAAACAAAACTAGAGGAGGGAATTTCAGCTCCATCACACACTGGACATCACACTCTTCTCTTCCCTCAGGAAACAGACACCACCGCCTCTCCCTCGAAATTTCACTGTTGCATGTAGCTCACTCCCGTCTGGAAAAAGAAATAGATGCACTGACAGATGGGATGTGTAGGCCCGCATCAGCAGACCCTTGTTAGGCTGCAGAGTCACATCCTCCTGCAGTGCCTGCCAGTGACCTGAAGTGACCCCTGGCTGCCCCTCATCTCCACAGGATCCATGTGAACGCACTCTGCCTTCATGAATCCTGCTGTTCACACCGAGAGTGCTGTTCAGGGAAATCTTTTGGAATCGAACATGTTGAGCAGACTAAGAAGAGAAGAAAAACTCTTCGTGTTTGTTTTGTCTCAGTTGCTTTAAGTTCTTTTTTTCACAAGCACAAATCCACTTCCTCTTTTGCTGCTACTTTGGGAAAACAAAGCAAACATAAATGGTTTGGTGTCCCTTTCCCTGCTGTTGTCCCATCTGTCTAGTGAGCTTGGAACTGTCTGCCCTTAACAATGCAGATTTAAAATTAAAGTAAATGCCACTTGGATAATGAAAGAGCGAGCTAGCAGAACAATAAAAGACTAAAAGTAGAAATTTCAACAGGAAATTCAGCATATTATCCATGTTATAGCTTCATTTAAATGAGAGGATGGACTGAAGGATATAAGAAAACAAGGGAAAAGAATAGAAAAGGGGATAATAGAGCATGAGTGACGAGATGAGACAAGACAAGATTTGAGCAGAGGAGATAAATTGAGGATGAGACATTATGAGAGGCGACAAATGGAGACTAGAGAAAAAGAGACAGACAAAAGGAGAGATGACAAGGGGAAGAGACATGAGAGGAGACAAAATGAGACAAGATAAAAACACAAGCATCAGAATTAGGAGAACAAAACGAGAGACCTGACAGGGATGAAGGAATAGGATCAAGATGAGACGAAAGGAGAGGAAACAATGCAAAGGAGGAAAAAAGAGAAGAAACGAAAGGAGGCGAGAAGGAGAGACATAACGTAATAAAGCAAGACAACTGGAAAGGGATGGAAAAGCAGACAAGAGAAAAAGATATAAGAGTGAGCCAAGAAAACAAGACAAATGTAGAGGTGAGAGTGAGACGACATGCGGTGAAAGGAGTGATGACAAAAAAGAAAACAGATGAAGTGGAAATAAATTTTGTGCAAATGGGAATGAGAAAACAAGACTGCATGAAAGAAAGAGATCAAATGGGTCGATAAAACGAAGATAGATAAAACAAGATGAGATGATACAGAAAAAGAAATGAGAGGAACATTGGATAAAACAAAAAGATGGAAGAGAAGATTAGAAGAGACCAGATGAGATTGAAGAAGGGATGTGAAGAGAGAATACGAACAAAGACCAGAGTATTCGTGACTAGAAGACATAACAAACAAGAGGAGATGAGAGTATGAGAGAAGACAAAAGGAGACAAGAAGAAGACAAGAAGAAAAAATGAATAATAATAGAAAAGAAAAGATAATGCAGTTCAAAGGGAGAAGTTGAGCTGAGACAAAAGGACTGATGGAGACGAGACGAGAAAAGGAAGGGAGTTTGAAAAACTCATTTTCATATTCTTACTTCCCTCCTTTGCTTTTTTTTAATCTCCATTCTCCGCTCGTTTCCCTGCTCCCTGGTGCTCGGCCTGGTCGAGGCTGAGGAGTCCTGGAGCAAAGGTCTGTCTCAGAACCTGCAAAGTCTGCTAAAAAAGGTGATTGAAACCATGTGAGATGAAGCAAGCTCTGGAATCAACTTTCCGTATGAGCTAACCCCTCGAAACCTTAGCTGACAAGAATCTGGAGTGGATGAAGAAGTCCCCGTGCTCCGACAGGCTGAGCATAAATAGAGACACAAACAAAAGAAGAAAGACAATATGTCTATAAGTATACTGCTGGAGTACATTTGTGCATTGAATGCAGTTGCCAGTACACAAACTGTATACACATACACTTGAAACGAATGATAAGTTGATTACAGAGAGATTTGATCAAAGTTGCATTGCTAACAGACTCTGGTTTTAATTTTACAACCTTGTGTATTGTCACGTCAACACGCCCGTCCCTTTGGTGACTTTGTAACTCGGTTTCCAAAACATGACAGACAGGCGTCAGATGCTATTTTTACGTATTTGGAAGCCGTCACACATGACGTCAGGGCTCAGAAAGTGGAGAACAGGTTTCCAAGAGATCATTAAAGAACCCAACAATGCGATGCATGCTTTCTCTAAGCCCTGTGTCACTGTTACCTAAGGAAGGAAATCTCTTTCTGAGAAATATATTTCATTACATATATGCCTGTGTGAGACCTCTCACTCCCTCTTTTGCATGCACACACGTTGCCCAAATTCCTTTTATTTGTTTTGGGCGTAGCTCTGAAACCATGGTGCCGGGCCACACATCGCTTTAGTCTCAACTGGCAGTTCGACATACCAATCTGGTTTCGTTGTCACAAAGTATTTCCCTACTCTTTTTCTCTGATCTTATTGTCTGTTGCGCCTTACTCTCTTTCACTCCCCTCTTACACACCCACATATACACACACACACACACACTGACAAATGAGAACTGGCTTCATCTGAGCTGGCGAAGCACCACGGCAGCTCTGTTAATCATACTCAGGCACCATTCTCTGTGAACTCAACTGTTCCAGTGGTGTGGCCAAACTCCCATCTCCATCGCCACCTTCTTTCTTCTGCGGCATCATACAAAAAAAAAACAACAAAAAAAACAAGCCAAGCCTGCCATCGATACCAGGAGCTGAACTGATGCAGGGAGTGAAATGCCAACAGGGAGTGATGGTTTCATCTCTAGCTTAGCAGTTTTGCCTGGGCGGCCTGTGCTCATCAAATATGGTATGAAGTGTTAACTTTCTAACTTTTGGGGAGATTTTGTTTGGCCTCTATTTCCTGCCTATTCAGACAGAGTTGTTAAAAAACGACCACTTCCAACAGATACCAAGAGATTTTTAAGTGGCATCTGGATATTGTGGTGTACCGCCATGTAATCAGCCCAGGTTACACAGACCATATCTGTGGTGAAGTAATCAATCCAGAAGGTTATCCCCCCCTCTCTCATCCTCAACCAAAGGATTAGTTCAAGATGGGTTGCACCAATTTAGGCTCTTTTAAAGTGGTCGCCCATTGGTTAACCGCAGCACAACATGTGGCTCCGTCCCCCTCCAACAGGAGGAAGCCAAGGACCACAGGGATGTGGCTGTGTGTTCCGGGGAGAAGGAGAAGAAAACTTGTGACACATTGGCTGATGTTTCACAGAGAGAGTGTGTGCAGAGTTTTCTACATTACGGTCAAACAGTTTCATAGATTGTAAAGAAGGCAAGATTCATTTTTAATGTTTTTGTAGTTCAAAACTCTTTTAAAGATGCTGACAAAGTGCCATGTTTAAATTACATGTATAGTACTTTCTATTAAGAGACTTTAAGCCTCTGGCTGATTCCATGAAGGATTCAAACTTTTCACATTAAGAGCAGAGTATAATGATTGTGCAGTCCCACTGGGACGTACTGTGTCCTGTAATGGGTGCAGTAGAAGTCAAGGATTTCCGCTTCAGTCTTGGCATGAACAGTGGGCATTCAGGAATGCCTGTTTCTGTCTATTGGTGTTCATGTATTCCTTTGGGTAACTCTTGTGTGTCATTGTGGAGGGAGGGCGGCTCTAAGTTCGGAAGGAAAGTCGAGGCGAACTCACTGCTAAGACAGTTAAAATGTCCCTATCAGAGGAAAACAAGCGTGATTGGAAGTCAGCAATTATCATGTTGGAGATAACAGAATGGGCGAGATAAGAGCGCCACGATTTAGTTCAATAGCAAATCCCCTGTAGGCTTCTATGAATGCAGCTCCACACGCACAGCACACGCAGACTACATGAAGAGACACGAGTCCTTTCTCTGGCATTCTTTCACTCAGAGAGATGTCATGCCGGATTAACATATTCCCTAGTTAGCATGCCTTATTTAACAGGAACTCATGTTAACATGACCTCAGACTAAGTAAGTACTTTGTCAAAAGAAAATCTGTCTCTGATCGAAAACAGCAACTTCCACTCTGGTCAACAGATTTGGTCAAAGGCTGGGAAGCTGGTGAGGAATCATGTCCTGCTACTGTTTTACCGATCCCTACTGGTTGGAGGAAAGAGTTTGGGATCTGAAATGAGATTATAGAATTTATTAAAAATGGATAAGATTATTATTAGCCAGTGGCCAAAGTTTGGCCCAGTGTGCTTGTACACAGATGTGTTAAATATACTCTATTAAAGCAAGTTTGATTTTAAGTTATCCTTTACAAAACCAGTTATTAGTGTGTTATTGGTGTATTATATTAATTTGGCACCTATTAAATCTGTCTATACTCACTGATTTATATGAACAAAGTATTATTTGAAATGAATAACAGTTATAATCTAACTAAAGTGATGCTGTTGTGGGTCAGAAAGCAACTTTTTTTTTAAATTGTCTTTTTTGTACAAATACAGACAGGAAGGGTTTCATGGGTGTTTCAATAGCAAACTTGACTCTACTGTGAAATCCGATTGTAATCTTGAACCTTGTTTTAAATGAGTCCTCAACTGTTTAAACATTATTTTTGATATTAATCGCGTCTTACAAAAATATTGTTAAGCCTGGTGAAAGCACCTCACCTATTGTGCAGCAGTGTTAGTTTTGTAAATGTGCCATATTGATTTTTCCAAATATTTAGGCGTGTGTATTAGATTGTTTGTATTATGTTCTGTATTATTTAGGAACATCTTTCTACAAACACACACCAGTTATCCATTTAGAAAGTAAAGTTTGTGTGTGTGACTGGTGTGCAGCTATGATTATATTCCTCGATTGTGTATCCCTGTGCAGGTATCAGTGTCTTTTCATACTCGTGTGTATGCGGTTTTGCTTTCGCATGAGTGTGTGCACGTGAGCATGAACACAGAACTTTTTGTATCTGTGTCACATAAACAGAGTTTCTGTTGGCTTCCTGCCTCCGCTCTCTGCCAGAATAACCAAACACTTAATCTCCCACTCTTCTTCTTCTTCTTCTGCGCTCTCCGGCTCGTCTTTCTTCTTTTTGTGTCTATGCCTTGAATGCCAGCCCCTTCATCAAAGACGAGAATGTCTCCAAGCTCTATGCATAGAAAGCTCTCGCTCTGCAACAGCACACAAACAAACAGGAGTTATTGTCATTATATTTCTCCTCTGGCTCGGCCACAAAGCCACAACTTAGCTTCTATACAAATCCATGTTTTTATTGTTTCTCTTCATGTTTACGTCTCCACTGAGGTCAAGTTTAGGGTGAAGGTTCTGATCGGCTTTTTATGAGCTCTGTTATTTGATCACCTTTTGCCTTTGGCCAGCAAGTGTGCTGGTGAGGAACACAGACAAGCTTTTATAACAGGTTGCCATTTTCCTCCAAGCAATGCAATAACTGAGAAGCAAAGCATAATTCAAAACTCAATAAATCAATGCAGATTTTAATGGGGTTGTGATAAGAGAAAAAAAAGACCAAAAGCTTGATTCTCAGGCTTGCTGAGTTATGGACTGTGGTTTTTACCAAGAGCAACAGCCTCAGTCCTGAATCTGTATAAATAATCATCGGAAAATTAGGAATACTTCAGCATATAAGGTATCCGTCAAGGCTGTGAGCTCCATATGTTTTCAAGTGATGCTGAATAGCAGCAGTGTTACGACTCGAGTCAAAATGTACAGAAGTGTGCTTTTGACGTGATGCAGCTGCAGCAGATTCACAAAACAGACAAACACCTGTTAATATCTTCCGCGAGCCAGCGGGGGCTTTTCATTGCACACAAATAGCAATAAAGGGATTCACAGCCTCACAAAATCATGACACATGTCAAGCTCATATGTGAGTATCTGAAACATGATTGGACCATAATTTCTTTACAGCCAGCAGAGGCTGTTACTGAGTTCGGACACCTTCTGCTTCTTTTCTGCAGATCCATCTGGGTTTTCTTGTCCTTCTAGCTCTGTGATGGATTTAGTTTTGTGCTCTATAGTAGCGATACATGCTGATCTGACCAGCATGGAGTGTTTGGTATTGTGAAATACACCTGTGTCACAAAATGATGTATTTTTGCAATAAGATTTTAGTGTAGAAATCTGTAGAAATCATAAAGTGGCAAGAAAGCTGATACTTCCTTTTCCATCTTATCTCCGAGTTTCCATCTACAAGGAGCGGGTTATTTGATGATTTAACAAGGCTGGATCGGAAGCTATGATCTTTCCAAACACCACAAAACCAAGCACGCACATACCCTCGATACCCTTAAATATTTTTTGAAATGATGGACAAACAATAAAACATATCTGAGGCACCAAAGAGTAATATGTCCCCACACAAAAACAACTCTTAAATCCAGAAAAAATCCAAATGTAAATCCAGATAGTTGCAGAGTAAAGCAGGACTTTTATCCATTGTGTACAGAACATAAACGATACGTTCAGTACAACCACAGTTCATGGAGGAAAGTGTAACTTTAAGCCGGGGACATGAAAAATCACTGATTCCATTTTCTCTTGCTTGCTCCGTCTATCATCATCATTAGCAGAACCTTTATGAATCTGCAAACCCAATATTTGAATTCTCTCCTTCTTTGCATGATTACATAAACAGACAACAACATAAACACCCCCAACACACACAGGAAATACAGGGCATCCGCCTGACAACTAATCATCTATAATTGTGCACTAATAGTGAAAGCACTGCATGCGGAGGGTGAAGGACGGGTACAGCGGGAGGGGGGAAAAAGAAAATAAACAACTGCAATAGGAAGGGGAAAAGGGCAGTTTCAACTGAAAAAAAAATATTAATGTAATCAAGGAAAATTAGTAAGTTTGGAATAACATTCCTGTGGTGCTTTGTGTTTATTTAGCAGGCAAGTATTGAAAAAATAGGTAGAGTAAAGGGAAGGCACAGCCAGACTCACCTACCAAACTGCTGGAAGGCTTGTACTGTAATTGCCACTATTTTCTTAACTCTGCCATTTTTTGTTAAATGGAGCTGAACTGCAGGTTATGCATGAACTGGCAAGAAAATCATAACAGCGCATATGCAGGTTTGAGGCTGAGAAAAAAAAACATTTGTCGGTCTTGAACAAAAGTTCCCCTAATTGTGATTTTAACATTAATTGCTCCTTTTCAATCTTATCCTGTTGATTAAGGAGAGAGTTTCTGCAAAACGTGTCAAATTCCAGACGAACATTGGAAATGCTTCACTGAGATTTGTTTTGTTAGTGTGTCTGCCATCCCTTTTCAAATCCAATGGCGTACAGAATGGTGATTTAGCTGTCATGATAGACTTAAAGCACATCCTGTTTTGTTTGTGTGCATGACTGTGTGCACATGCATAACTTGCTGTGGGTTCGTGTGCAAAGCTTTGTTAGTACAGTATGACCGACAGTGTGAATGGTGTGCGCGTGTGGGTGCGTGGGTGTGTGTGTGTGCATGTGGGTGGGTGTGGGTGTCTCAGTCGGTTTTATTTCTCCCCTGTCAGCAGCGGCTGAGTGATGAGCAGCAGGGAGGGAGGGCCGAGACAGCAGCACAGAAACACTGTGATGCTTAACCAAACAAGATGTGCTTTAGGGCTTGAACTGTGCACCATCCCTCATCTAAAACACAAGTGCACAAAGCTGTCAGACACACATATAATGCACACTTCCCGCTCCTCAATTACATATGCACTTCTGCGCACACGTGCAAACACACCAGTGACTCCTGTTTATTGAGTCGGATGTTAAATTGTTCTCTTGTGAAAAGTGCAGGATCCCAAGTGTTGAAACAGACTGTGCCTTGTGTGAAAGAAATCCAAACACACATCCAAGTTTGCTCTGGAGACAGTCCTGAGAGCTTGACCAGGCCACATCACAGTCATTTTTTCTAGATCGATTCAAACCTCTTCTTGTCCAAGAGCTACAAAAATCCATCTGTGTGCTGTGTGATGTGAAAAAAGGTACTGGCCTGCTGAAGTCCTTGATGAAATTCAGTGGATTTATTTTTGCAGGAGTCCAGCAGCACCTAATGTGGCAAGAGACACCTTTGTTGATTTGTTTCCCAAACACAAAAATACAGTGTATTAATGCAGTGTCATGGCTGGAATCTGTAAATATGCTTGGTTGTCTTCAGCATCTGTGGAAATACATGATTGATGAGCTGGGTTTGAGCAGAAAATCTCGTTTCTTTTTTTCTCTGTAGGTAGGCGTGAGGGTGGTTCAGGTTAGACGGCTGAACATGAGGTGGAGTACATAGTCACACAGCTCCCACTTGTGGTTGGACAAAATACAACCTCTCAATGTCCAGATCATACAAGCCTTCGCTCCATAGATGCAGTAAAAAAAAAAAAACCTGTTGCCCCTCAGCACAACAAACCCCAAAACAAATGACAGTGATCTAACAAAATCACACTTAACATTACTCTTAGTGAATCAAAACTCAAGAGGGAGCACATTTTGGGAAATAAACCCTGAATAAGTGTTTCACAATATGGCCTTTTCAATAAGCAGGGCTCGTTTTCAAACACCATAAACAAATATGACGTAACTGAACTGGTGAAAAGCACGAAAGCAACTCGTCGATGAATAATGAGTGGTCATGGTCTCGGTTGGTTTGCCGTCGATTGGAGGCAGATGTGGGAGAGAGAGCAATGCATGGGTGGCGTTATCTGGGTCAACCTCACATGGGGAGAGTCAAGCTAATCCAAACAGAGGGTCCTCTCCGAGCATTACATGACCCTGTTCTGGTGGCCGTTGAGTCATGGTTTGGGAAAGTCAAATAAAAACAGACATATCTGTTTTTGCCAACAAACCCCTTATTTATACGTGATGCTTATTTTTATGCGCGCACTTTTATTTTATGATGTGTTTTTAATAAGAAAATGACAGATTCCTTAGTATTTACCACATAAAAAGTGACTTATGTTAATAAACACTGTAGCACAGCTGCATAAAAGCAAGAAAGACTACATGTAACTTTGCACCAATACAATTTTTCATCTTTAATTGACTACATACTACACAGGTATTTGCCATATTTAAAAACAGCTTGACATGCTTCCTGTTTCAGATGTATCAGGACTTCTTTCAATTAGAAAATCCCAGATAATCTGACACTTAGATAATCTTAAAATAAAAAAGGCAACACAAGTGAACACTCACTGACACAATACCACCATAAATACTGAGGGCTGTTTTTCATCCATTTCTTGTTAAACACACTGGTCAAGGGTCAGTGACAGCAATAAAGCTTCATCTTGACTTCAGCAAGTTCAAATTCTGCGATTTTTATGAATAAGACACCAAGCATTTGTTGAACTAATAATAGGTTTTAATGTGCCAACACCTGTCCAGCAGATGCGGGTGTGGTTTTAAAAAATGTAGTGTGAGTATAAACAGATGGAATGATAATGACAGGCAGTAAATTATATCTGTGCACCATAAACCCCTCTTTACCACCTCATGCTGATCCGACTGTCTGACTGTTACAACATGACTTCATGTTCTCAAAGTGTGGTGAGCTTCACTGTAAAAAGAGCTTATCTCGTCTGGTTCACGTCATTTTTTAACAGTTTGTGTCGCCAACAAAGATAATATTTTAAAAAGTGGGCACAGCCAGCAAGATGTCACCCATTGGTGTCATAATCATGACCATCTTGGGTTTCTTTGGAACCCAAAAATGGTTTTACACTATTCGGTTTCTGTAATAAAATGATTAATAATGTAAAGCTGCCATTTTCTAATGTTTCTAACCATTGGAAAAAGCTGTTCTGTGATGATGCTCATGCAGGTTTATGTTGGATATCACCGTGAAATTAGCAACTTTTCTCTCTCCAATTGCAAACTAAAAGTTTCAGCTTTTGTGAGAGTTCGGTTCACTGTAGGCTACTGTAAACTGTAATTCATCATTTCTATTGCATACTGCAGGAAGGTTTTATTTTCTTTCCAAATAGCTTCAAGGCCTGTTCATACTGAAGACTTTCTCAAATGCATGATTACCTCTGCCAGTTTCAATTACAATCAGAGCGAAGCTTCAGCATCCAGCTGTAGAACGAGGGTTGGACATCCACAATAGAGCTCATTTGGCTGGAAAGAACTGCGAGTTGCTTTTCCGGTTTTTCTTTTCACCCTTTTCTCTGCTTGAAATGCTTTTTCGAAAAAATGTTCATGGGTCACCGTTCATGGCGTCCGTAAGAGGACGCTTAGATGTTTCTGTTGGCATGGACGAGCATGTCAACAGGAGTTTGGCAGAAAAAGAAGGTTCTGCGCAATTCAGGCTCAACCTATGAATCTGCGTACCCCAGGCTCCACAGTGCACCTGACCTGCAGGAGTTGGAGACGGAGCAGGAGAACGAGTTCTAGGTTTAACTACTCATTTTTTCTCTTTTTGACATCCAGCCATCACTCTCGCTCCCTGTGGGGAGCAGAGAGGTCACACTGAAGCCTTTCTTTTGGCTCAGATTTAGCGAAATGCAGTTCTGGCCTCCAGAAGAACTCCCATTCTCTCTGGCACATGTTAAGGCGCTCTATCATCTCCCTTTCTTAAACTTTCTCGTACTCTCTGTTCTCCGTTCTCTGTCAGATCTGTCTTTACGGGGACTTGTAAAATTACCTGGCAAGAACAACTCAAAGCACTGGACAGGACCAGCGTCCCCAGTGTCCCGCAAACTTTTACAAACTTTTGTTTCATTAAAATGAAGAGTTCACTGAAAAGAGGTCTGTGTTTTTCTGCCAAAGGGTCAATTGTTACCGAGTTTTCTACAAAGTTGCAAGGTGATTCAATATAAATTTATCGGATTCCAAATTTTACTGAACACTGGGTATTCTCTTTAATTTAGTTAACATGTTGAAGCCATTTCTGCCCAAAGGGTGTGCATTTTTATTCACTGTTCTTGGAAAGGATCGCCTCCATGCCGTGGATTCCGGAAAAAAATAAGGATTGCATTTTCGAGGATCAGTGACGGGAAAACTTGTAAAAAAGTGTAAAATGCTTAGGAGCTGATGCTTTCGGAAAACAGTTCCAACAAATAACTTGATATGAATCAAATCAATCTGTAGTGCAATCTCAGTGTACACTTCAGTACACTGTATACACTGTAATGGTTTTAACGATTATGGACTCAGACTTAGTTGCATTATCACGGATTACAGATTCTAATAAATGACCTCTCTTCAGTTCACATATGTGTTTCTTTAACACACTGTTGGCTGTAAAAGTTAATGGATTACATGAAAGAAAATGGCTGCTTATTTACACAACCAGCAATTATGGAGTAACATTTTTGGAAAGGACAGAGAGAAACTGTTGTAAAAGAAGAAGCACCGAAGTCTAAAAATTACTCCATTCTAAGTAAAAGCATTGCATTCAAATTTAAAAGATAATCATAAAAATTCTTCTTAAATGTAACAAAATTTTATCAGCTTAATATAGTCAAATTACAAGAGTAAAATAAGTAATTATAATCTCTCTTAGTTGATGTCATGTAGGTTACTGGCCTTTTTGATCTAGTAATTTTATTATTTTAATTAGAACTTGGTATTATTGGTTTGTTAATGTGCAGTCAACCTTTGAGAATATAAATATATTGTGTTATTGTCAAACAAAATTTTATAAATTTCATTCCCAATTTTTTAGTCTGAACAACAAAATCTTGATTTATGTGTTTGATAAGTTTCTTAAATTTAATGATTAACTATGGA
>JAQNCA010000017.1:149025-159961 GCA_029783725.1 Acanthurus tractus
ACAAGAGTAAAATAAGTAATTATAATCTCTCTTAGTTGATGTCATGTAGGTTACTGGCCTTTTTGATCTGGTAATTTTATTATTTTAAGTAGAACTTGGTATTATTGGTTTGTTAATGTGCAGTCAACCTGTGAGAATATAAATATATTGTGTTATTGTCAAACAAAATGTTATAAATTTCATTCCCAATATTTTAGTCTGAACAATAAAATCTTGATTTATGTGTTTGATAAGTTTCTTAAATTTAATGATTAACTATGGAGTTCATCACATCAATTATTTTCATGCGTCTTCTCACATTTCCCATATAGTGATAGATAGATATAACACATTACCGTTTTCCTAATAATGATAACAAAATCTATGTATCAGTGCTGTTTTTTTGAAAAACGTGCTAATCCTAAGGAGTGATAAAGTTCTGGTTTGTTTGAAATGACTTGACCTGTTGCAGATTGCTTTCATGTGTTCAATCAAGCCCATGATGATTGATTAGGTGCACCTGTAGAGTAGCTTATATAAAGGAGGATTCACTCTGCATGTCTCATTTTGCACTGAGGAGAATCCAGCATGAACTGAAACACTTACATTCTTGCTTTCTATGCTCTTTTTTAGTGCCTGTGCAGCGCTTATGGGTTAAATGGAAACATTTAAAATCCAGATTTCAGTCTGAATCTCCCTTTTGGTTCCCTGTGTGCAAGCCTTCTCTTTCTGCACAACAGAACAAGAGAAACAAAGGGCAGTTTTCTAAAGCATTGCTCAACAGAGGCTTAGTGAACAGAGGCATCCGACTGAAAAGATCCTTCAATGATGTCCAAATTCACTGAGGTTACAGCCGATCCACGTCACAAGCAGAACTAATTTGCAGGTTAAAGCCGGGTTAAACTTGTGTGTTGTTACAGGGTTTTGTTTCATCACCACTTCTCCTTTTAAAATCAATCATAGTTTCTTAGTTGAATGAATTCAAATCATGCTGAGTGAAAGCAAAGCCCAAGACGCTCTTCCACATGTCATTGTAGCTCCTCTAACAGTAGCTAGAGGGCAGTGTTGTATAAAATCTTGTAAAATAGAGCTGATGAGGCACTCCTCTGTGTAAATGCATTGGTGTTCTTGTCCACTGGTCCTTGAGCTGTCATCAGCTTTAAACAGGCTTTAAACAGGTTGGATTTACAGTATGTTTAACAGAGTGACTCCGTCTTTTACTGCACTGTGGCATTAACCCGCAGATACTTTGATTATACCAATGATGTCCATAGATGCTGGTGATTAAGACCACACACACCACAGATTAAGACCATATGGAAAAACAGGTTCAGACTGAATATCAATGAGCATGCTGTAAATCTGCAACCAATGGCCTGAAATGTAAATTTAACAGATATTTGAACACTAAAGTGTATTCTTAAGTGTAGCCTTGAGAGAAAAAAGAGAAAAGCAATTACAGTCACATGTGTTGGTGAGGGTACGCTTAATTAGAAGTTCATTTTGTGCAGTTAGCTACTAACTAAATAAGCAAAAAAGTGTTTTTTGGGCATGAAATCAGTCCTCTGGCACTTATTCCAAAACACTTAGTGGATGAGTTTGTTGTGAGCTTGTGCAATAATGAACTGGCAGAGAAATAAATGGACTCAAAGTCTGCCGTTACTATAAACGGTATGTTGCATTTCTCTCTTCTAACTTTACAACATGTTCTGCACCTAAACGGATAAATTTCCCAAGCTGGCTTGACTGCTTTCCCCTCCTTAATAAATGTTGCAGTGAAGGGAGTGACCAGCCATGACTTTAGCAGAAACTATAAAATGCTTCACAGGCAAATGACAACAGAATATATCAGTATGTTTAATGCCACTTTTGTTTTACAGGCCTAAACTATAAACAGTACAGTACAGTTTGTTTCAAAGTGAAAACAGCCATTGCTTGATCGTTGCAACAGTTAAAAGTCACAATCATTAATCAGTTTGAATTGTTACAGTACATTATTTTTATTACTGTAATACATTATAATGCTAGCATTTTTAAAAATGAGAACTTTTATTTAAGAGGCATCATTAGAATGCCATAAAAATGTTTTTTATTTACTGCAGCATTTAGTGTTTTGTTTTTTAGAGGCACAAGTGTTTTAAATTTCATGCTTTCTGCACAGTAAAATTCTCACATTTCCACCATAAAAATGTTAAAAAAAAGGTTTTATTTAAGAGGCCTTCATGATATGTTGTTAAGTAACCTTTTGAATGGATGCCACGCTCAAGGGTGTGTTTAAAGAAACAGAAACAGCAAAGATGATTACCGCTAATGCCTTTGGCAGTCAGCGCTGCAGCAAGCCATGTACACAGCATCGTATTTCCTTGGACTTGTTTGGCAGTTGTCTCTCATTTCGTGGTTGCAAAACATCTCGGAGAGAGCCCCCGAGGGAGCCCATGGTTGGATTAGATGCATGAGAGAGCCACCCAGGCTTCATCATCACATTATACAACACTCAACGAACAACGTCTGGTTCAACTCAATTCAAAATGAAAGTGATGGAGACCAACCCCCCCCCCACAAGTCCAGGAGGGATGTTGCACGGAGGAGTTGCAGTGGTGGTTGTGGACGAGGGGGGTTGATTGTGGTTAAAGCGCAGCCATGGGAAGAGGAACATGGAAAAATCCTGGAAATGAAGCATGTCCCTCCAGAGGTGACAAGCAAACTAAACAGGACTTTGGAAAAAAGGATGATGATTTTGGAAACCACAACCTGAACCCAAACGGAACGTTATCAACACACAAACGATGAACAACAACATGCAACACACATGCACACAAACACAAAGTGTAAGAGGGAGGCACACATGAACTCATAGTAGTAGTACAGTGGTAGAAGAAGTACTCATGTCCTTCACTTTAACAACAGTACATATACCACTATAAAAACAATTAAAAAACACGTTTTTAAGAATTACTTTAATGTATCTGAAGTTAAATAGATTTATGTATCAAAAGTGAAAGTATTCACCATTGTAGATTGACTTCAGTCAGTGTTACATTATTGTAAATTATATTAAACTTGTCATTGGTTAGTGGATGTTCAGTCAGACTGTGTTAACAGGAACAAATTGTTATTGTTCTGACTCATTCTAAGACATTATTAATTATTGAATTGAACTTTCAAAATGAGTTATGGAAGTTTTGGATTCTCGTATGATGGGTTTTGTTTGCTTGAATGCATAACCGGAGCACAGCTAATTGCATAACATCAATTTTATTTGTTTATTTTATGATTTTGCAAACATTTTCCTTATTATTTTGCTTCATGATTAAAACATAAGCAAAATTTTAATGTTGGAGTTGGTGATGGCAGAGCTACTAAACTGCTGTACACCATACTGCTGGGTGATTTAACTTGGAGCAGTGCTTTATGAACTGTATGGCCGAAATAAGTGTACACACCTGTTCACATGCACAGGCCTCTTTTTATTGTGCTCAGAGTCTTTATTCCAATCAGGAAAAACTGTAACGTTGCCCAATAAAAATATATGTTTTAGACAATCATGTGCTTTCACTTTCGATGCAGCAGCTAGCGTTTGTCCTTTTAATGGTTTAAACATAAAAGTACCTAAAATGATTTTTCAGTTCAGGTGGAGAAAAGCTTGACTGTTCTGTTCAGAGCCATGACCTCAGCTTCGTCCAACACCTTACAGGTGAACTGGAACACCAACTGTGAGCCAGACCTTATCACCTAACATCCCTGCTGGACCACACTGATGCTTTGTGGCTGCATGGGAGAAAAATCCTGCAGCCAAGATGAGAAAAGGCTCCTGAAGCCAAACTAAAAAAACTGAGACTGGGGGAGTGGAAACTGTTATAACTGCACATTAATGCCTCTGATTTGGGACCAAGATGCTCAGCAGCCAAATATGAGTATAATATCCAGGTATCTGTTACTTTTGAGTTGTATTTTCTAAGCATTTACAGTGAAATCTCAATCTACAAATAACTAGTAGCCGGAATTTTCAGTCATTTGTAATGTAGTCCAGTATTGTCTCTGGAATGTGATGTGGGCAGAGGTCAAAGTTGCATGAGGTAGATATAGGAAACACCTCAAGTTCGTACTAAACTGCACTTAGCTGTAATTTCCTGCACACACGTACCCACATACGAGAAACAAACACATTCTTTATGCTGAAGACAGTAGGGAGCGTTACACAATACCGCAGTACGAGGACACACACCTTCATCTTCTCCCTCACTTCCACCCTGTCAAATTAACAGTGTGTTCTTGGGAGAGGGAGCAGCAGCAGTGTCGGGCCGACGTCGGAGAGCCTGATTGAAGGGCTTCCGAGAATTCTCTGGCTTTGTTGTGCAGCTTCCCCAGCGCAGCAGCCGGAGGTAATGGCTTTAGCAGGGGCAGGTACACAAAGCTCCAGTGGCCACAGACCGGAGCTGGACAAACTTTACTGTTGACATCTGGAATTTCTTTCCTCTCCTTCCCTTTTTTTTATTTTCTTCCTCCTCTTCTTCCCTTTTTTTTTTCCCCCCACTAGTTTTGATTGAGGGCTGACTCACTCCGTATAGTATCCATCATCGTAAAAGCGTCAGCCAGCTAAATATAGACATTTGTTTTCTTGTGCCTCCTCTGGCGCTGCATATTTTACCACACATGATATCATGCCCTCCTCTGCTGCTGGCTTGACCGCACACTGAACCCCTCTATGGTTTCACTGGTGTAAGTACACACAGGATAATTATGATAATGGAGGCTGTCAATGGCAATTTATCTCACATCACTGATACTGTGTGTCTTATCATAAGCTCATGTGCTGTGGCTTTCACAGGGGTATTTACCCGAACATTAGTCTCTGACTCAGACCCCAAAAAATGTAGCACTCATACGTTGTCAATGTGCAGTCGATAATGTCACTAGACGTCCTTAACATGTTTTTAAACATGCTGCCTAAGCTTTTCCATTTCAGTGATCATTCATAAGATAATTCAGCAGTTAAAGACGTCTAATTTCTCAGAATATGATGGTTTAAATCATTGTGCATCCTGCTGAGTTTGACTTCAGGCCCTTTTAGTCGTTTGTTTGCTGTTTTTTTCTCATGTTTCTCATTAGTGACTGTTTTAAATACAACCAAGAATGTTTGTTGCATGTCAGGCCTCCTCTCCTCTCTAATGTCCCGTCCACTCTCTGCTATTTGCCCAAATATGATGATGAATGTGATGCAAAAAATGCATCATACAAAAATTAACTCCCAGTAGATCTGAAAACACAAACATCCTTTGAAAAGTCTGTCCTCCTGCTGCTAACGTTCTTCCAGTGTTTGAAATACAAGTAGAAATCCTGCGTTACGTCAGCAGCTCGCTATGATGCAAATAATGCATGTGTTCCCTCAGAGACAAACACAAGGAGAAACTAACTAACTTACACAATTTATGACAGTCATGTAGAAATCTGTACAAACTTAATAATATTACAAATTTACAGTACTTCAGTGTCAGTCACTTACATGTGCTTACACACACACACTCATAAACAAAAACCTTTACGGTAAGACAAACAGGATGCTGCTGTTCAGACAGGACGTCATCCTCCCATTTCCCTCCCTACATCCCTCCTTTTTAAAGAAATCACATGGGGAGAGATTTAAAAAAAGGTCAACACAAATCACAACATTGTTAGCTGCGCCACTGCTAGTAAATTACATCACTGCAGGGAAATGAAGTGTGTGAGGCAGTCTGAATACCTTTTGTGAACTGAGGCTCCTTCCTTAATTTGTTTGTGTTTACTTCTTGGGATTTTCTTTCCCGTGTGTGAGTGTGTATTCAGAGGTTTCCTTTGTGTGTGTGTTCTTGCCTACATGTATGAAAATGTTCTTTTGCATGTTCAGTGTCCTTGCTGCAGGGTGTGGTGCTCATGTGCACACGTGAGTTCTTGCATTTGTCTTCCTTGCGTGTGAACAGCTCAGTTTTTCTGCACAGCTAAACACCCCCATATTGAGCTTTAGGGAGCTGGTGCCCCATGTCTCGGGACTGTAAACCCCAAAGAGTCTGTTCAGTGATTGAGGAAATGTTTGGCCCGGTGAGTTTGCTCCCTTTTGAGGTGTTTGTTGGCCGAGGCTGATCCTGACAACCCTCCAGGGAGCGCGCTCAGTAGGCCTCTTCAAAGAGTCCCAGCTCCCAAAGCAGGAAGTCCAGCCCTGCGCTGCTTGGAAACAAGATGAGGCAGACAGGAAGGAAGGTAATCCATGAACACGCAATAGCACTACTGTCCGCACAGCAACACACACGCGTACACACACGTACAGGCATATCCGATCAGTCCCTCCTGACACCCACAAAAACGGGTATTTCTTGGACCCCACAGACTTTTAGCTTGATTTATCTTGTGTTTCGTGCTGTTAAATACCCAAGGTGATCACGAGCAGCTTGGCGTAGATGATTCTGGTTTCCTGTAGTGCAGCTTCGCGTGTGCGTGCGCAAATACTCTAAAGGTCACAGCGGAGAGCAGCTTCCCCACAACAGCAGTATGCAGCCTTGTGGCCAGATTCTTACCTTCTAAAATAACCTGAAATTTGACTGAAATCTGGTACGGACTTTCAAATTTGATGGATGGGAGCTCACTTTTGGAGCCAGATTGATTTATTCGTCTCTGGCAAAAGTACAGAAGCACAAGTTTAGTATAAGTTGCAGTTAAGTTGCACAATATTGGAATCAAATGATGAATGAATCTGATTGCTCTTCGTGACAATAAAGCTGCATCCTGCTGCTAAACTGGTTCTGCACAACACCTGCCTTTCAGAAAAGATTGATGTATGGCTCTTCTTGGACTTCTTGAATAAGAAAAACAACTGGGATTTAAAAGAAATGCTTCTGTTTTGAATTAAGACACTAATTCAATCACTGTCCTAAGTTGAAAAAATAACATTGACAGCTTGTCCGTAAGGAGATGAACTGACCCCTCGGTGTGTGAAGGTTTGGGCTTATTTCAGCTGTTCCAACTGAAAACCACTAGAGAGCAGTCTTCAATTGATTTTCCATGGATGGAGCATTAACTCACACTGTGGCCCATAGCTGAGTGGGAATGTGGCTGGAACAAAAGTCTGATGTTGTTGCCAATGAAATCAGTAGCCTGGCTTCCACAGTCAGACCTGGCCTGGCCTCGCTCAAATTATACATATGTGGTAAAATTGTGGCAGCAGGGAAATTAGTTTTTGTGGTTTAGTGTCGGTGACGTAAAGGTTAGCTGTTGTTATTGTTGTAACGTGACACAACATGGAAGCTGGAGACCTATAATATCAGACAAGACAGCGTGTTTGAGGACAGTTCACTGAGAAATTTCACTTATTTGGTGAAGAAGGAGAAGAAAAGTTTATTCTTAAACCACCACATTTTGTCAGGGTTCACTCTTGGTTCAAGTATTTCACATATTTTTGTTTCAGTTTGACATTTATGCCTTTTAAAGAAGTTGATACCTTCCAAGCTATTCTATAAAAAACACAGGGAGAAGGATTTAAATGTTTTATTGTAGTGGACTATAAATTATTCAACACAACAAACGATACATTGTTGTAAAAGTCCTGATCAGGAGACAAACGTTGATGTCTGCATCAGTTCCAAATGTTTCTGTCCGTCCAGACTACAACAAAACCCTGAGTTTTTAGGTAAAAAGGCACAGCAGCCCTTTCAAATGTCTCAGTTTCAGGCTTTTTAATAAGCTGAAGTCATGTTGTGTATTTGGCGTTTAAAACCAAAATGTGGTATTGTGGATGTAGCCCTAGTGTCTTTAAGCTCGTTGTTTTGGTTTTACAGCCTCGAACTGAACAATTTGGTTCATTCTCATCGCTCTCAAAGGGTCTTTTCTTCAACAAAAAAGCACTCATAAACTTTAAAGTACTTTACATTACAAACAACAGACAAAATGAGCTGCTAGCTGGTGATTATAGTGGAGCATATAACAGCTATAGAGCGACCTATTTCCTGCTTTGAAGAGTAAAAGTTGTACTTGCATTTAGAAGGTTTAAAAAATGTTAATGCTAATGTTGCACTTGTTTGCTAGATGTTTGAATAGGTACGTTAGTAAACTTCACCATATGTAGTTCAAAGGTCATGATGTATGAAGTTGTGTTTGACCAAAAAATGACCAAAGTGACCAAAAAATCTGTTAATGCAGGTTTATATTAAACGTGTTTGTGGTCGAATTAAATTAAGGTGTTAACTTTTACGAGAAATCCTCTGGTTTAAAGCAACTTTGACCATTTAAGCCATTTAAACTGACCAGTTAAACAACTTTTTTTGCTCCTCGATGCTCTCGTTAGTATTTAAATTTCAGAATCAGAGGCCTTAAATTTCAGTCAGATATATTGTGGCGTGAACTGGCTTTAACCTGTGGGTTCGTCTCTAGAAATCTGACTGTGGAAAACTGGTAAACAACTTCACAATGCGAGATGATGAGAGGCCAAAACCTCAGAGAGCTATAATATTCCCTCACAATAGCAAAGGAACTGTTGCCAACACCTGATTCCAATCATATGTGATCTTATGTGATTATTAGCACCTGTGGGCTCCCCCATTTATTCCACACACACACACACACACACATAACACACACACACACAGAAATGCTAGTAGTCGCAGACAACAGGTTTTCAGGAACAATCAGCGGTATTTTGCAGAATATTCCTAGTATTGGTATAGCGTTGGAACAGAACTAGTTTCTGTGATGGATCGTTCAGTCAGTCAGACATCCAGACATTTTATATTAGCATCCGAGCCAAATCTTTTCAACAGAACTATTAGTAAAAATGCTGAGAGCTGTCTTATCGTGGCCAGGCATTACCCAAAGTGAGCCATGGTCACATGTGCTGTGGCTGTTTGCTTTACAGAACGCTCATTATTTGATTTGTCTTTTTTTTTATAGCTACCATTTGTTGATTAACACCAATTTCACTCGCTGACTTTCTGGTGATGTAATGGATCTTATGAACTCCTTAGGTTGTTTATTCAGGAGTTGTGCTGATCTGGGGCCAGTTAGTCCACAGATCTGACTGACACAAAGTAGCCCAATCAGAGCCTCACATTTAAACATTTATAACCTTCAGGAATGTGGGATTTATTGCAGAACTGTTGCATTGGAAACTACGGCTGTGAATCAGGAACCAATTTAAAAAATATCTGATAATGACTCATTACTAAGTAGTTCTTGATAACTAAATTGGGTACAATAAGAGTTTCCAGAAAACGAGCGTGGAGAATCTCTCTTTAGGAATCATTATGCAGTGATAAGTACATGAAAATCTGTAAAGTACTGATACTTTTCCCAGTATTTATTACATTATGGGGCTTATGTCATTTTGGGCAGCACTGAAGCTGAATAAAGGTAAAAGTACCATCAATACTGCAAGTATCAACATTTGAATACATTTTTGCAGATCTGTTGGTGGTTAAGTCTGTTTCCAGTGGATCTGTTTAAAATGTTTTCTTTATTTTAAAGTGACAACATCAAAAACGTCACAGAAAAAAGCTCTTTCTACACTCCAAGAAGAATGATTTCGCTTAAAGTTTAGGACAACCTGCCAAAAACTAACCAGTGAGATGCAGCAGGGAAACTCGTTGTTTCCCAGGAAAACCTGTGTAATCAGCTAAAACCACAAGAAACAGTCACGGCTGTTAGCGATGGAGAGAATGAATGTGTGAATGAGTGCGAGGAAAGCACCTGTGGTTGTCAAGTGGATGGAAGATGGCCTCCTGTGTGCCCCGTTGGTGGGGGAAAAGCTGTGCAGTGTTTGTAAAATCGTCAGTAAAATTCAGTCAGTAGCGAAGCCGTGTATTTGATCACAAGAAATGTGTGTACAAAAGTCAAATGATGCTGATCTGCATGAGAAACAAACATAAAAATAAGTCAACCAAAGAAAAAAAGAACCAAAACTGTGAGCAGTTTTCACTGCACTAATATTTATAACCAAACACTGTTCTTCCTTTATTTTTAAAGTTTTCTCAGTCAGAGGTGCTGGCAGCTTCATTTTCTCTTGGCTCACACTCCGACCATTTATAAGCCCTGGAGTCCATCACCGAGCCAACACTGCTAATGACTGCAGGTAATACTGTTGGCAAATTTAAGAATAAAACACACACACATCCATTTTCACCCACATCCTTCAATGCCTGGAGCTGTTTACACAGTCTATTATGCATTTACATTGTTGTCGAAGCAGGTCGGGCATGAATAACCACTTCCAGCTCCTCCTCGGTTTTCCTCGCTCACTGTGGACCCAATGAAAGACAGTTTATGCAGAAAATAAGGAATATGCTTCACTTAAGCTTAAAAACATTACACATTTTATGCTTCAGTATAATTACAAGTTGTACATGATAGTTTTGCGTTTATTGCGTTCTGTGGTTTAAATGCACACGTATAATTTTGCAGAATAAGATTTCACGTGCCAAACCTACAGTGAGCTCATAAAACATGATGCAATGAGTCCAAACTGGCCTGCAGGGGTGAAATAAATCAGTCGTCTTGTTTATTGGCTCCTGTCTGTCAGCTGGGCAGCGGACGGTATCTCATTGGCACCGTCCGTACACACTTATTAAATGAATTAACTCGAGGTGAAGCCACAAAGATCCAAGAAATGTTTCAGAATCTTGGGTATCAACATTAAATGATGACGTTGTGTCGAAGTGAGAAAGCCTCTCGCTCTCTTTTCCCATCTCCTCTTCTCACGTCCATCCATCTCCTCCCCTGTTGGACAGTAGCAGAGATAAGAGGCTCCCACAGTCCAGTAGGACCCAGGTGAACGTGGGGTCACAGGGGGTCAGGCTGTCAGACACGGGAGACTGATGGAGGGCCCTAATCCTGCCAGTGTCACGAAGATGGATCAGATGAAAACACACACACACACACACACACTCTTACACTCACACACGGTCACACACATGCATGCAAAAGTAAAAAGTAAAGACGC
>JAQNCA010000017.1:210706-224545 GCA_029783725.1 Acanthurus tractus
TGTTTGCTACCTGCCCAACGCCAAACAAACTGGTGAACACAGTGGAGCTTTTAGCAGCTCAAGAGCCAGATATTTCCATTTGGAGCTGATGGAGACCAAAAGCAGTGCTACAAGGAAAGTGAATATTGGCTAATTTTCTTT
The DNA here is from genome assembly GCA_029783725.1 of Acanthurus tractus. Classification (NCBI taxonomy): domain Eukaryota; kingdom Metazoa; phylum Chordata; class Actinopteri; order Acanthuriformes; family Acanthuridae; genus Acanthurus; species Acanthurus tractus. The sequence goes on from JAQNCA010000017.1 coordinate 210,848, forward strand.
AGCTGAAATGAAAAAAGGCTACAAATAAATGCTAATGTTGTTCTGCGTCTCCTACATGTGATAAAAGTCACTTTTTGCCCCAAACAATCGCCGTATAACCTGAACAGGTCATGTCATAGTAGGTTCCTTATTTGTGTCAATCATGCTATTATAAACTGCCTACTACTGCCGATACACTAGGGGGCGCGGTTGTGTCGCCAACTCGTTTAGGCCGCCAGCTTCTCCTGAAGCCAGAGGAAGAAAGACGCCTTTCCGGATCCGAGTCAAAGTGTTTGATGGGTGAAGAGAGAAGATAATGGATTTATTAATCACCCACCAACCTAAATTTTTAATATTTACCATTTTAAACCGAAATATGGCGATGCAGAGCAGACTGGACCACTGGGAGGACGTTTCCTTCTCTCTAAGCTGACAACAGCTAGCTAGCTTATGGAGGCAGCTAACGTTAGCCCAAAGGAAGGAAATACCTGGCTATACAGGTGAGTTACCTACCCTAAGAAAGTGAATATTAACATACATAACGTCCCAGAGATGGTTAGGAGGCCTGGCAAAGGTTAATAGATAGACAGAGGCACTAAGCCATAAGTTGGCTAGCAGTAAAATTAAAACTAACAACAAGCTAGGTTAGCTAGCAACATAACAAAAGTAAGAACAAAATGTCAATGTTGTGTTTACAGTTTGTTACTACTGCAGTAAAATAGCCAAAAAGTCGCTTTTTTAAAAATTTCTGATATTTTCTAAAGGAACAAAAATCACCAACCACAGAGAAGCGAATTAATTCAAAAATTTTTGTGAGTAAACTTTCAATATTTTAATGAATAGTAATTTTTTTCAAATTCTACCAGGTGCATTTAAAGTAAATACACCAGAGAGAATGAAAAAAAACCTTTTTTGTGGGAAGGAATTTATAAGTTGGCACACACAGATTTAACCCATATGGTTTGACTTTAGTTTTGGCATTGCCTGGCAAAGCAGAGTAATGGTTGTTATGGGAAGACATTACATTCCCAGTAGGGGTGTGGCTGCTGCACCCACACTATGGGCATAAAGTGGCTACTTGGTGATTATGTCAAAATTTAAGAGAGAATCTGAGGGTTTATTGGTTTTATTATTTTTTCAGGTTAAAGACACTTCTTCAGCAAATCCATTCCAAAGTGAAAGCACTGGTATTTCTCTTTAATTAGCAATTAATCTGTACCGAAAGTTAGAAATATAATCATTTGGTTAGGATTTTAAAAAGGCAATGTTTTTTGTTTACCTTATTTTGTCACCAAAACATGACTGGAAATATCCTGACAGACACTTAATTTACTCCATTAAAAACTGTTGACTTCACTGAGAGAAAGGTACAAACTTAACGAATCAGTGGTTTGCAGGAATGTACAATGTCAACATTTTATTTTGGAGACTGAGCTGTTTTTTTCCATATTATTTCCTTGGCTAGCAACAGGACTGCTGTTTACATAAAATTAAGAATAGTGTTTTTAGATCGTTTTAAATGTGTCAAGAAAAAAAAACGAGAGTTATGGGATGTTTTGACTGGCTTCCAGTAAGTCCCTGTGTAGTGTCCTTGTTCTATCGAAGATCTTCATTTGTTTATCAGTCACCATCAGCCTTATCAGGAGCGAGGGAGGAGTGGGGGGGTAGAGAGAGGCGAAGCTCTGGAGAGAGAGAGGGGAAGAGAGGTGTTGTTGACAAGCTTTCCAAAGAACACCATCCCCCACAGATGCTTGTAGCTCTTTGAGTCCATCTCCTCTGCACGTCCTCTCTTTCTCCCGCTGTCTCTCTTCTTTATTCCTTCATCACATTCATTCTGTAGTTCTTGTTTGTCTCCGTTGCTTTGTGCCATGGAAGTATTTCACTCTCTCTGAATATTACTCCACATTTCAACACATCTCCCTCCTGGCTCTCAATAACTAGAACAGCTGAAGCTATAATAACATTTCACCCATCCATCAAGCACAGTCAGCTTTGATCAATAAGCACTTTGAGTCCACTCCACAGCGCTGCACTGAACTTAAAATGTCTCCCCTCTGTCTCTGTCAGTACTTATCTCTCTGCTGACAAAGCTATATTAGACTCTAGGGTGGATGACTATTACAATAGATTTCACAATGCATTTCAGCTATGTTGTGTGTGTATATATGTGTGTGTGTGTGTGTTCTGTAAATGAAACACACAGTAGTGATCTATGGCAGCTGCCTATGTTCTTTACATTTTCCATTAATCCTTAAGGATCTAAAGAAGTTGTAAATCCTGTGCAGGCTTTAACAACATGATTGTATCAGCACAATATTAAATGAAGGTGTGTCTTGTTTTAACACAGCTTCATTTTTCAATGTTAAGATCTCAGCCACAAAAACAAATTAAAAACTCATCTGCTTTCCAAACATGTACAATGTATTTAAAGGTCAACTTTCTTCTCCAATCCTGTGCAGCCGTTTCAACTTCAAAGATATAAAAATTGACTCATGAGTGAGAGGTGACAGTAAGCCAATGAGAGGGGTTTTCCACACAAGAGTGTTTATTCATTCACTGGAAGTTATATCAGTATTTTTTACATGTGAGAGTTCAATTTCGCATAGAGAGGGAGAGATGATTCATAAGCAATAAACATGATTTTCAAATGGAAAATGGGGAATTTCGTGGCCAAAAAGTTCACGTGCTTTGTTGTCATACATCACATGTGACTTTTTTTTTTTTTTTTTTTTGCAAGGGCAGGAATTTGCCAGTGCTGTGGTAACAACACAATAATGTTGAGTCATGCTTTAATAACTTGAACAAATGAGGTTGTGGAAATAAAATAAAGGAGGATATAACACGTAACAAACCTCATCCCTTCTTGACTTCTGGCTTTTCATCACGGAATAGGCCTTTAGTGTTGAGACTAGTCAACTGAGCAAACAAACCAAAGAGTTGTTTTTCTTTCTCTGACTGTTTTGTTCGAGGATTTTTGAAGGAATGAAGGGGTGAAAGTATCCAGTGTAAGAAACAAGTGTCTAGACGGATTGACTAGCAGCTCAGTAAGGCTGTTTTTCAGCAAAGCAGCTTTTAGATAAATGCTAGTGTCTGTAAGCTAACATTCTTCATTCAGTCCACCTTTTAAGTATGAAGTCAGGACGATTATTCTTCTGAGAGAATAAATTTCTGTAAAAACTTTTGCTGCCATCATTCTTTATCCACTGGGTGGTTTTATGAGAGTAATGGCAACACGTCTAACAGTCGAGTGGTTGCGATATCTCAGATTGAACTGACCAAACAACAGACTTATGTAATCATTGATAGAGCTATTTCACTGGGGCGAAAATACATAAAAATAAGATTGGTGTCCAAAGTTCATGTGCTTTTTCAGTAGCACGTGTGTTATTCGATCAGAGTAATATTTAGTTTTGCTTTAATGTTAGGAATTAAATGAGATTATGGTAATGAAAAACCAAAAGAGTCAAACCAACGGCGCAAACTCCTAAATTTATCTTCCAGTTCTTAGTTGAGCTTAGTCCAGTTGTTCCCAACCTTTTTTAAACAAAGAAAGAAAAAATGCTGTAACATTATCTCTGTCATCTGTTTTCCTCTAATCCTCCTGTGACCCTATTTTAGATTCACCGTCTTGGCCGATATGATTTCAGAAGAGTTGAAGGAGTGGCTTGAATTTTACAAAACAACTTCTAAACAACCGTAATGTTTTTGTTCAGGGTTTGTGATATCCTCGAGCGTGTCCGGCTCTGTGGTCAAACTGCTCGCTGCTGCCTGTACAAAGCAGGACTGATGTAATATTTATAGCCTGTTTTGTGTATCTAAATGTACATCTAAATATCATAAAAGCAGGAAATAACATGTGCGGTATCACCTTTTACTTAGATTGAATTACACATCCACAGAGGAGGAAGAAGAGCGTGTACTCGCTCTTAAACTGCTTATTGTTACATCTGTGAATCTCAGTCACCACTGAAACTAAAACTCACATCCCATCAGAACTTTGTTTCCTGTCTCCTGGCTTACTGATCTTAGAAAAACAGCCTTTGTGGCTTCAGTTTAGCAGTTTAGTTTCAACAGGCAGCAAGTATTTTATGATTCAGTCGGTCGTGTGTACAAAGCTTCGCGGACAACTTTAAATCCTGTGGTTTTTCGTGTGCTGTAGACTTAAAAACCACAAGAATGCATCTTCCTGAGCTGATTTACGTCAGTTTTGATGCTTCTTTTAATGCAAAGGGCTCCTGCAGAGGTTGCTACACCCAGCACTCCTTTTTTCATAAGTGAAGGAGGTAGAGACATGAAATGAGGTAAACAAAGTGAAGTTCTTTGAGTTTGTCCGGGCAGAAAAAGAAAAACATGTCAGGACTGTCGTGCCAGGGCAAGTTTTTATGAATGGAAGTTTTTTTTTTTTTTTCTAACTTTCCCTCTCGCTTTTTGTGAATGAAAAACAACTGGAAAATCCAGTATAAAAGCCCGCAGTCTGCCGAGAGACGATTGGCCACTGCGGCGCAAGCTCCGCCCACGGTTGCTAGGAACCCGACTACCAGCGTTCTGATTGGCTCACGCAGGTAACCGAGACTTCATTCATAAGTCAGTGTATTCATCGGGACAAAGGCAAGAAATTCGAGCCCTTGAAAGAGGAAATCCACCAATCACCGAGCTCGTCTGGTCCGAGCAAGAAAAGCAACTCTCCCCAAATCATGTCTGTAAGAGAAATGACAGCACAGCTGGCGCCCAAAAATCACCCCGATTTCATATAAACTCCCCTCAAAGTCGCTCCGACTTGCGTGCGTCATTTCATTTTTACTCGTCGAAACAAGGTTTTTGTTTTGTTTTGCTGTGACTCGACTAAAAAAAAAAACTCAACATCTGTTTCCCGTCACAGTTTCAACGCTGGACTGTTTCCTAAAAGAAGTGGAGCCTGGCAATCCGGGCAGACGTGGCAAAAAGCCCAAGAAACAGGCTCCCAAATAACACTCATAACTCATGCACGCTGTATGCGCCCGTCAGACATGTTTTTAAAACAGACAGCGCGACTTGCAGTGTGCAAAAACCCAACAAAACCACATTAATCTGCAAAAAAAAAATGAGTTGAAAAAATTGCTGGAATTGTAAAAACAGTTTCATCTAAAAAAAAAAACTTGTGGATAATGTGACGAGCTGTCTATCACACACACACACACACACACACACACACACACGCATTTGAAAAAAAAGAGATTTGTAAAGAGGGCAGCAGCCCGCTGGGTAATCACTCGCCATCACTTCCCCTCGGCATTTTTTGTGAATGGAGCTCATTATGCATGCAGCCTCCACGCAGCTCCATTCACAAGCAGCGCTCCCTCCTCTCCCTGCTGCAGGCTGCGTGGATCGCACTCAACTCAGCCTAAATGACCACAAACGGTTAACGGATGGATTATAAGATGGATGGATATTTGGACCAGCAAGTGCCTTACACTTTAGCAAATGTACGTATGGATGAACTCTGTTGTTACTTTTTTAATGCTTTCTTTTTTTTTTTTTAATCGCCTGGTTTTCTCCAAATGTGCTCACTCGGCAGCCGGGCTTTATCTCTGTCCGTTTCGCGTCTGCACGAGTTTTGTGCCGAAGCAGCTGTGTGTGTGCGCGATTAAAACAAAAAGAAAATAGTTCTCAATCCTGCTTAAAACTAAACCCAAAGATATCTCCACAGATTAAAGCATAGCAAGCGCTGCATTTAGCTGATGTTTGTCAGCGGGTTTCTTCTTTGGGAGACTTTGTTTGAAGAACGTGTCAGCTTGTGCCAAATGGTCACTTTCTTCAGACGCAAACAGCGCGTTTGTTTTTCCCAGATCGCCTCCACAAACTGAGAAATGTGCCATGTTTTTAAAGAGCTTGATGCAGGATCTTCTCACTTGTAGCTCAACACAGTTTATTATTATTATTAGCTCTTGTTGTTTTATTGTCAAATGTCTCAAATCTTGCGTGGTGGCTTCACACATGCCTCATTAAACATGGCATCAGCTCTTTTTTTGACACTGTTGTGCTGGAAATGCCCTGTTGGAGCCTGTTCCTCACTTCTCCTCTGCTAACATCTGTGGGTTTTTTGCAGAAGTCGCATGGAAATGGGCCCCTAAATAGACTGTTGATGGCAGCGAAAAGGAAATACATGGACACAGAATTACCCCCTCAGGAATCTGAAGGTAAAGTAGTGGCAGCTCACAGTTTTGGCCTGTTGTCTCTGTTCATGACACATGTTTGCATCATGTTCTGTCGACCCCAGGTTGTGTCAATCTGTGTCTTAATCATTGCATATAAATATTTTGAAATTAGGACGATTATTGGGAAGAAATGGTGAAACTTGTCACTCTGCTGTGTGCTCATCATACTCTCTTTCTTCTGTCTTTCTGTTCAGACCTCTTCCAGGATTTAAGCCAACTCCAAGAGACATGGCTCACAGAAGGTGAGATCTGCCTGCAGGCTGTTTTTCTTCTTAATTTGTACTTTTTCGCTGAAGATTTCCTCATAAATTAAACATGGCTTGATGATGTGCCTGTCTAGAGAGACTGGTGAACACAGAAATCTAAGAAAATTAAGCAAATTTGTTCCATTCTTTTTCTATTTTAATTCAACTTTTGAGGAATTTTTTCACACACATCTTCATTCCTGTAATCGATTAAAAGCATTTGTAACACAAATTCTGTGATCACCACAGATTTTAAACCCATTGCTTCCAGTTTTCTGTCAGTCCAACAGTGTTACAACAGAGTCACTTTTATTTAAAGCTCTCATAAAACTGTGGCTTTGGTGAAAAAGATGACCTCCTCAGAGCTGAAACTCACACAAGAGCCCAAACTTTCTGATGCAACACACATGCTCCTAGAGCATACAATACCAAAAAAAAAAAAAAAGAGGCCATGGAGAGCACAGACGGGACATTATTAGCTTTGAGCATGTCCTATTTTGGCCATGTTGGCATGTAGCATGCGTGCCAGGCAGCGGCCAATGCAAACAAACAGGCTGTTTTGCTTGTGTCACTCAAATCCACATAGCAATGAAATGAGGTCCAGTCAGAGGCAATTGTCAGTTAGTAGACTCAATAAGTGCAATGATGGTGTGAGCCCTAATTGAGTAATTATACTGTATGTCAAGAGGAGCCGTGAGTCACTGTGCTTGTGTTTGGGGAGGACGGCGGTGGCAGGACGGCGGGGCTCGATGTGCCTGAAGCTGCACGTAAAAATCAGAAGTGCACCAGGAGGTGTGAATTTTGTTGTGTTGCTCGCTTTTGATGTGCTTTGATGTGGAGGTTTAAAGGGAAATGCCACTCATTTTTGACATTTAATGTGGGCCACATCAACCTGATAAATCCTGTTTACAGTCGCCCTGCACAGAGCGAAAATGTTTTTGCTTAATGTTGGATGTTTGAGCTTCACTGTGCAGTTTCACTGATGTGTGTGTGTGTGTGTGTGTGTGTGTGTGTGTGACACAAGAAGGCGGTTTTCATGTCAAAATGTTGAAGGGGGAAATTTTGCTTTTCTTACCTCAAATCTGCACAAAGTAAGTGCACAAACATCAAAGCTATTTAAAAAATATTCTGCAAGTGTGATGTGGAAAGCTGAAGCCTTGAAAGTCTGAAGAATTTTGAAGTAATTTTTTTTAATGTTGTTGAAAACTGCAGGCTGATGTCTTACAAAATGTCTGAAGGGAATCTTTTTGGTCGTGGCAGAAAAGTCGTTTTGTGCTGCAGTCTGTTTTAGTGCATCTGCTCGAGAAACATGGACGTCTGCAACCAAATATTATTTGTACAGCAGTTTCATTAGCATTAGCACACTTTAAAAGAGATGATAGGAGCAAGCTAGCAGCACAGAGACTTCTATTAAGCACCAGTCATGCTGAGGGAGAAACTGCAAAGTGCTTGTGGCAGGTTTCACAACACAAAACACAACATTAAGTAACATTTGATTACAAAATCTTTCTTATTAATAATGTTCACGGTTCATGGCGCCACTTTGGTGTGACATAAGATCTGTTAATGTCAGCAAACTTGGCCTCTGAGTTCCCAACTTAGAACTCTGACCTAAAAGTCTTTTCCTGTTTCCTTGTTTTAGCAAATTCAGATTACAACTCATTGTTGCCTTGAATTACACGTCCATGTTGTTTTCATAGCACACAGTGTGTGTCTGGGTGGTGCTCTGTCATGTGAATGAGGCAGATTTTTATTAGTATCTCCTATTTTTCTCTTATTTTTTAATATATATTTTCTGTATTATGTCACTTTAAAAGAGTATGAGTCACAGAGCAGACTTTGAGTCATAAGCAGACTTTGACTATCCACAGATCAGCCCACTGGGGAAGTCAGGCGGTTACATTTACAGACACAGTGGAAGCGATCGCGTCTGCCTGAAGACCAGACATTTAAATAAAATCCCAATACAGCTAATGTTTATGGCAAACAATGCTGCATCCATGTTAGCTTTCTCACCTTTTCTCATGCAGCGTCGAAAAACCAGCAAGTTCACTTCACACCAGCGTCTCACGCAGACAAAGACACAGGAGCCAATAAAACTGCAACAATGGGTGTCGCTTTAAAGTTTGAGCCCATTTGCATTCACAGATTTTCACTGTGAGGGCCACACTTAAAGGTTTATTTCACCAAAAAACACCAAGAAAAACACTTTCTGTCATTTTACCTCTGGCTGAATTTAATCTGTAGGATAATTTTGGCTTTATTTTAACAGGCTGAGTTTTCTGCCAACTCCCTGCTACAATGAAAGTGAATGGAAATAAGTTTAAGCTGCTCAAAGATTTGATTAAAATCGGTTGAAATAAAAGTTTAAATTAGAACTTCTTTCACTATATAACACTGTTTCTGTAAAGAGGGCTTTCTAATAAAGTTTTAAACATAATTATTTAACTTTTTTTAAGAAATAAAAGCCCCACACACTTTATTCCACTTCCATTTTATTAAGGGAGCAGCAGAAAACAGAGAGAGAGGTTAACCTGAAAACAAATAAAAATGAAGCCAAAACTCTGTGTGGTTTCAGCCCACAAGAGGCAAAAGAGAAAGTTTGTTTTTCTCTGAAACTTAATAAACTGACCCTTCTTGAATAAGTCATTATTTTATGCACTGACTTTAAAAAATTGGGTGGCAGCTTGTTCTCAAGTCTCGGAAGACGAACAAGACAAAAACGGCAGCACAGAAAGATGGAAGTGTAACTTTATCAAAGTGTTATTTAACCCTAAGTACTGGCTTGTTTTCAGCTTCCCCGGCTTAGACCTCTCCTTTCCTGTTGCATTAATTAAAGACCTTATCATGACTGATTGCAGTTGTGAGGGATTCACCAAGATTGTAAATGCTAGGTAGCTGGAGGGAGTTTCTTTTTTTTTTTCCGGTAAAGGAGAGCGGAAGCAAAAGAAGGAGACAGAAAGGTTGAAAAACTGAATGGCAAGAGTTCAGGAGCTTGTCACATCTTGTCTCTTTTTGGCCTTTAGGTTTATATGACTGAGGCTTCTTAGCTCCTCCCAGGATCTCCCACTGAGGGGGGGGAAAAAACGATGTTCAAGGTGCCTGGAAGCATCGGGGAGAACATGCGTCTGTGCTCGTATAAACACACTTTCCTTCTTGTGCTGACTTGCATCTCAAAGCCCCTGACGAGGTGTTCCTGGAAACAAATCAGATACACATGCACACACACACACACACACACACACACACACACACACACAGGAGAGTGCACACACACACAAGCACACACACCAGGGTAGCGATAATGTCTGATGCTCATCATCCGTGTTTTCTTTCCTGCTGCCTCTTTATGAGGTCCAGCATGTTCCGTTTTGGACATGTTGAAACTAGTGGAAATGATTGATTGTTGGATCTGCATAACTGAATATTGGCCGCTGCTCTGTCTCATACAGCAGCTTTATTTTTTCCCCCCTGAGGGCGAAAGACTGAAAAGTTAAAAGGGGGTTAATATTATTATGGTATAGTAAGCCACAGGATGCAGCGTTGTATAAGAAATCGATGTCATTTATCTGAACATGCTCCAAACGCTATCATCCGGTTTCCTCTGCACAGGAAGGAGGAGTGCGACGACAAGAAAGTGCATTTGAATTTCTTGTTTCCTCTTTTTGTCCTCTGTCTCTGTCGCTCTCTCTCTCTCTCCTGTGAGTTTTTGGTTTCTGCCTCGTGTGCCATTGTCTCTGGAAACTATAAACAGTGAATGAAGTGAGATAGAAGAGGCTGTTTGAGATTGAGCGCAGTGTCAGATTTAAAGTCTGAGTTTAGATTTAATCCCATCCTATGGTGGATTTTAAACATCTCCTTTAAGGGGGGAAATAAAACAACATGTTTACAATTAAGTTGTATTTTAAAAAAAAAGGGTGCAAGGGCTCCTTTGTCCACTCTAAGAGAGCGAATCGTGCTGAAGTACCTGCAGCGTGGTGCCACTTTGTTTTGCAGCCCCTGATTGAGTTCATGATATTTAATGATACCCATTAACTTTTCCCCACCAGTAAGCTTGCACCATGATGTAAGTGTGACTCCTGAGCAATGGAAACACTTTAAAAAAAAAAAAAACCCCAGAAACTTGTGCAACTGGAGCGGTGCCGTATTAAAAGGTTGCTAGCCCTGTTGTGCACCATGTTTAGGATTTAGATTGTTAATTTAAGAGCAAGTAGGCGACGAAATGCCAGCACGCTCGTGGCTCCATAGGTGAATCTGACCTCCTCACCTCTCGTAGGGTGTTGGCAGTCAAACCATTTGGGGCTTTTCTAACCTATTTGTGGGATTCAATGTCCAAAGGCCCCAAAGCACAATGATGAATGGGGTTTGCAAAAAAAAAAAAAGGGGGTGTACAATAGTGTCTCTCTAGCTTTGCTGCACCTGGGCTCTTCGGCACTTCTGACTGTGCGTTTTCAGCTAAATCCTAGATGAGTTTCATTATGTAAGAGCGGCCAATCAGAGCTACTGAAACTGTGCACCACTACACGCCATTATATATCAGATCAAGATATCACGTTTCCATATCACTGCAGTGACTCGTCCTTTCTAACAAATCACTGTAAATGCTGATATATTGACATTTCTTAGAGAAAAGCAGAAAAAAACACAAATTTCTTGCTGATAAAAAAGGACTTTGACTTCAATTAGCTCTCGTTTCACCCCCACAATCCTCCTCTTGATTTGACTCTGGTTTCCTTGTTCTCGATTCGTCATATATGCCGTAAGAGTAAAACCAGATGACTTTTAGATTGTCAGACAAGAATTCTTAACATTTAAGGGCAGAGAAAGGTTGACTGTGAATAGGTGGCTCTTCACACAGTTTGACAGATTTCTTCACTCGTTCAGCCAGAATGGCCTGTTTAGTCTATCTGGGTTTCTACAATGGAAATTAAGAAAAAGCTGGGTAAGAACTTTTAGTACAAAGTAATTGTACATCTTGAAAATGACATAATTATAGAGGAAGGAGGCATTTCTGAAAAAATACATTTTTAAATATTTAATAAGTCCGTGTCATTAGTAGCTTCACTTAAATATGAATTAAACTGTAAAAATAAGATTGTCAAATATGGAAAAAGAAATGTTTGTATTTAAAAAACCTGCTTAATTCGTGAACTTACTGTAGACTCTTTTTATTGTCAAAGTAAGCAGGATGAACCAAGAATGAGCTGAGCTTTAAAAAGGATTTATTTGAGATCTTTTTATTTTTCAATTCAAACATTAAACACTACAAAGCGAACATGAAGGCCTCCCCGACACAAAACACAAAAGTTGGATGGGTGCTTTAGTGGTTATGCTCAACATGTCATGTCATGTTTTTTATTACCTTGAAATCTGTGAACTTCAGTCTAAAGTCACCACATGCTACAGGAAGCCATGTTTGTAGGTTAACATCTAAGTGAGTGTTGCCTGAATGAGGCTCAGCCGGGCTCTTACTCTGTTTTTTAAAAAAAGGGGGAAGTAAAACAGGGCAGAGATGGAAGTGAGAGACAGATAAAGGTCAGATTTGGTCCGAAATGTCATAGCAATGATGTTAAAGTAATGGCTGCTGTTTTTTTTTTTTCTTCTGATTTCAGCTCAAGTTCCTGACAGTGACGAGCAGTTTGTTCCTGATTTCCATTCTGAGAACTGTGAGTAATCCACTTTCAGTTTCTATGCCCTCTAAATCTATGTGTACAACTGTTCTGTGTGTTTTCATGTCACTAAGCGGATATTTAAGACCACATGCACCCAAAAAATTAGATTTTCCGACCATACGTCGCACAGATGAGATCTTTTTTTTTTTTATTGTTTATTGAATCAGGACAGTGTCGGCCATCCTTCACATTCGGCCAGTTGTTCTGCTTCTGTAATTCCATCTGAAGTATGCATGACATGAGAAAGCGAGGACAGAACCAGCGGTCAAATTTTGGGCTGTGAAACCGCCAGAGGCTTAGCCGGGGATACTGTAACCCGCTGATGTTACAGTAATCTCTTTGGCAGACAAAGCTATGCAGAGACAGGAGGCCTAATGAGCCAGTCATCATGGAGTGAATTTGGATGCCGGCATTGTGTGTCGCCGTCATCCATTTGCATGCCTTTGAAAAGCTGAATGGGTCAGACCCAGGAAACCAGTAAAAAAAAATTATTCAGGGCCCAGGTACAAAGATGGCCCTTTGTGCAAAATCGGAAGGTGTAAAATGGAAAAGCAAATTCTTGGGCAGAACAACTGAGCGGCCATTTGAATGACTTTCCCTTTCTTGTTGTTTTTCTTAACAATGGCGCTTCAGGATCCGGGTGGGAGTTCTCGTCCCTCTGCAAACAGTTTTCTATTTTTTTTTTTTTTGCCCCATTCAACCCTCTGAAGCCTTCCCCATCTTTTTTTTTTACAATAACACTGAAATGGGTTTGAAATGCAAAAAGAACTGGAGATACCTGAAGAATAACACCCCCCCCACCCCCCCACCCCCCCAGCACCACAAAGTAAAGCTGACAGCTTTCAGTCCCCCGTCAAAGGCACTTCCTCTCATGGAAAACCCATGTGTCCTTTGTGTGTAAACATCATGTGATTGAAGCGGCTCCGAGTCACGACTGGCCGGCCCTCTCCGTGACACATGCCCTGTGCAACATTGTCGCTCTGTGTTGGCCAACAATGCAGAGGAGGAAGTGCAGATGAACCCCGGGGGCACGCGGAGGCCATGTCTACTTAACCCCCTGACCTGTCAGCCAATCAGCTGTCAGGCCTCCGCTAACGCTTGACCAGGGTGTGATTTGCAGGGTCACCGGGGCTTCGGTTTGATGGGCAGCTCACTTATACACGGCAGAGACACTCCCGCATTGACAGACAGTGTCCCCGCTGGTCGCAGTCAATAGCCGCTGAGTCCAGTTAGAGCGTCTCTATTCAGCTTTGACTGGTGAAAAATTGAAACTGACAAGCGACTATTAATATATTCATCTTTTGCATTTGTTCTAGATCCTGCATGCGGCCTATTAAAAGCACACAGAGGCCTATTTTTTAATTTTTTTTCCCATACTGAACCGAAAGGCATTCTCAGCGTCTGCGCTACTTTTTAAAAACAGGTGACTCACCTGTTTTGGAAAGTCTAGCACATAAAAAAAAGAGAAGCGTAAACAAAGCTCTAATCCCAGGTGACCGGAATATAATTGAGGCTTGCATTGAAAACGGCGCCCTGACAAAATTAAACATTGTTGTTTACTGAGTCAGGTTGTTACCTGCACGGGCGTGGTGTTGACGGAGAGACGGA
>JAQNCA010000017.1:269179-280058 GCA_029783725.1 Acanthurus tractus
AAAGTTAGTTTCAACCAGGACTTTTCATTTAAGCACAGACTTTGTTATCCGCCTTGATGTGGAATCAGAGAGAAATGTTCTGTTAAAACCTCTCCGGTGACTGTGAACTGACCTCAATCCCTCCAGCTGAACAAAGCATCCAAACTGCATGATGCTGGTGACTTTGCCGTTGTAGATATCACCGACAGAAGGCTCCTCTGGGGGCGGACGGTCCACATGTTTGTCCTTCCAGCGGTCAGAGTCTCTGTCTTGGTCTTTTCTGGGACTGGGGGAGCGCTCGCTCCAACGGGAAGACTTCTCTCTTCTTTTGCCACGATCTCTATCTCTATCTCTGTCTCTGTCTCTGTCTCTGTCTCTGTTGCGCTCACGGTCTCTGGAGCGAGACCTGGACCTGGAGCGAGAGCGATGTCGTCTCTTCCTGTCCTTCTCCCGATCTCTGTCTCTGTCTCTGTGTCGGTCTCTGTCTCTGCTTCTGCTGCGACTTCGGCTTTGACGTCTGCTTTTCTCTGACCTGCGAGAATAAAAGGAGAAAGTAGATATAAGTAAACATCACAAGGCAAAGTTGACAAAGCATGTTTGCAGATTGTGGCATTTTTGTTTTTCCAGAAAACACAGGAAACATCATGCATGTTTTAATAAATAAAAACAAACAAAAAGAGTGTTTTGCCTGCTCTTGCTGCTTTTTGTGTCTGTTCCACTGACACTGGGCATGAACATCTCCAGCTCCTTCATGGCATCAGCAGCTACTTTCACATCATCTTCGTCAAGCAGCCGCTGAGAGGGACACACAAATATTAGGACTGAAATTCTTTTTCATCATGTGAACACTTGTGCTCTTTTTACTGTGGAAGGCAGTGGCAGTAATGTATTACTAACATTCTATCATATATACACCGCAGAATGATAACAGCAGCATTACATGTAAAACATGTATAACTACACGTAACGTGCTAAAACCACGTACCTTTGGTGCTGGATCATTTGCTCGACACAGTGCAGGAAACAGCTCCTTCAACCTCTCCTTCTCTGTCTTCGGCTTGACCACAGCCTCAGATGCTGAAAACAGACAGTTATTTTTATTTATTGTAGTTATAATTAATGTCAAGGAAGTATTGTGTAAGGGAAACCATATACCATTGTGAAAGGAAACTACAGATATGTAGCAGAGGTAACACAAAGCAGTACCCAGTCCTACTTCTACTTCTTTGCTAGACTACATACTTCATGCCTTTACTTTAAGAGCCGGAAGAGTTAAGTTGTGACAAGACTGGTTTGAAGAACAATGGCTGACATATCAACTAAAATGTGATTAATACAACTTAAAAGTTTAACATTGAGTCTATTTACCTTTACTCGTAGACGCCTTGGATGGAGGTCGCATGGTCTGAATGAGCCTGAGCAAGTTACTGATGAGAGAATCCTGCAATGAAAACGGCAAATCACAGGGAACTGATCAGCTGCCAGGCGGCGTTGACTTACTGTTTTCTAAATCCAAAGTTCGCTCCATCATTTTTTGGTTGTTAGTGTGGGATTTTAATTGAACTTACTGTGAATTCGGCTCCATTTTGCAGCAAAAGAGATTTGAACCCATCAAAGCTCGGTTGTTTTTCAGCTAGGTCGATCACAAATTCAGCTGTGAAAAAACAAATAACTCAGTATTAGTGATCACAGTTGTATCAGTTAAGCTAACTAACTGGCGCTAACTTTCGTTGACCGAGACCCAATCCAGAACCGAAAAAAAAGACTGTAGAAGTTTAAAATTCGTACTAAAAGAGCAGTAATCTAGGCAACGTTATGATATAGTTGGAAACAGATTAAATAACGGGCCTAATAAGTGTTTCAGAAAGAAAAAACAAGTCAGTTTACAGCGTTAGCAAAAAACACTGTAGCTAGCTAAAAACAGCTAGCTAGTGTTAGCTTCACGTATCGTAAAGAGCGGCTTTTTTCTGCCGCAGAACACGAACCTAAATCTTTGTCACTGATCCCCAGATGGTTGTCGAGCTCCGTGCAAACTTTGGACACCAGAGACAAATATTCCAGCTGCGATAACTCGTCAACTCCGCCGTCTGCCATCATCCACGAGTCCTGTTTTGTTCAGGGAAGCTAAACGGCAGCGGACATATTGGACGTGGGCAACGTCCACTTCCGTACGTGCTTTCCTATTGGTCACCAGTTCATTGCGTCATCTGCGTCGACACGTAGCGGTTGGCAGCCGTACCTTTACTTGCCATGCGGTGGCGCCAAAATTCCTAACAATGCGTTTACATTATAAACACTAGTTTTGCCTCCATATGTGCATATTTACCGAGAAATTTCAATTTATCATTTCAGGATCCGGCATCAGGCATTAAAGATGTTTTTTATAACGTGATCAATCAAATAAAAAGCGTAAATATTAGGTTTATATGATTAGAATTAAGTGCAGAAAAGATATGGCCTAAATATATATATTTTCCTCTTTAAACTCTTGTCCTTGCTTTATGAATAGTATATGACTTGTGTGAATGTTTAATGCATATTTAAGCACTTTTTGACAAAGATATGATTGTGTGCAACATCTTCAACAGCGTGTCCAAAAGTATGTTTGTCTCAAATGAAATAATTGTACATGTTTTATGTTTTCATCTAGCTAAGGCCCTTGGGGTGCATAACAAAAGCTGGGCCAACATTATGTCTAGCTTTGTTCCTTAAATAATTTGTTGCAGAGCGATGAAGAATTTAGTAACCGCGATGAGCTTAAGATATTTTATTTGTAGCAAAGGCATGTTGCTCATTTCGCTTTTGCTCAGATGCGACTCAAATGAACTTCATCAAAGGGCCATAAGTATGTGGACAGATGTACTTCTCGTCTGTTGCTGACTTCCATGGTTTATTATGGGCCGCTTCCAACTTGGAAACTGTTCAGTGGGAAGATCTTCTCCTGTTTTAACGTGACGTGCCCACAGGCACAAAATGAGGTTTATAAAGAAGTGTAGCTGCTGATAAAACACCATCATGTAATAATGACCCATTGTTTTAAAAATAAAGTGCTCAGGAGTGTAATTTAAGAGATGTCCATATACTTTTGGCCACGTGCTGCATATCAAATTCTGACTTCTCCAGAAGTCACAAAAAAACGTGTTAAGCAAAACTTTTTTTTTTTTTAATGAAAATCCCACGAGACCCACGACCTCTGGCTTCTGCTGTGCATAGCTTAAAGTAATCAATCACTCCATGCAATCTTCAGCTCTTAGCTCAGGCTTCCACTCAACTTTGTCTCTGTTTTTTTTTTTTTTTTTTTTTAATCTTGGCCAGAGCACAAAGTGTCATGATTCATGGATTTGTACTCGACAAACAGGGTTGTGACTGATGGAGACTTGGAAGTGTTTTATTGAGGGAGAATTTTGGATCGGTAAATCCGGACTATATATTGTCTCAATTTGTGCGTGCTGTCAAGGTCATCATAACGCGTTGTATAAGGTGTGCGGTGTTTATATTGGGAGTGCACGCTGGTATGCAGCACATGGGAGACGACCTTCCTCCCCTCGTCCCAGGATAACCCTCCATATATCTCCCAACACATCCTTAACTCCTTGGCTTGGTTTATGGACCCTAACACACCCACACACACACACACACACACTCTATCTCTCACACACACACACACACACACACACACTCTGTCCTCTGTCTGTGTACCCTATATATCCCTCTGTCGCTGCCTTGTTGGCTCTCACCTCTCGGACCTCCTACCTCTAATCTCCTTATTAAATTTAATCCTCATTACCATCCATAAACATAGCACGTATTTAACAGACTACCGCTTAATTCCTGACCAAGACACCTTAGAAACCTCTCAGAAGTTCTTGCGAGATTCTCATGTTCGCGCGACGGCTGATATCTATCATTCTGAGAAGGAGTTAACCCATGAGATTTTCCGCATGCGTCTCAAAACACCTCAGTGCACTAAAACAGCACTGAGCGTCTGTAATCTGTGGTAATTAATTTTGTCTCACTTGTCATTTTTTCCACTTTCTCACTCTTGTTTCTTTGGAAAAACATGCAGTTTGCATTTTTATATCTTCATATATTCACTGTCAGTATTGGATTCCTCAGAAAGGCTTTCATCCCGGGAGATTGCTTACTTTTAGACATCCCACACGTTTGTTTCCAAGTCAATGAATTTTTTATTTCCAACTTTTCCATAAACTAGAAATCATTGAGTAGAAAAAAACAACCTAAATGTGTGCAGTCTTTTTGCAGGTAGGAGTTTTATAGAAGCGCTACAAAGGTTTAGAGCATATAAACAGATTTTTATGGCTCAAAGTAGAAATACACTCAACCAGTTTGTAGAATTGCCATGTAACTTAAATGACAAAATTTAGGCACAAACAGCCATTTTTAACTGTGACTACTTATAGAGACATGACAGGCCTTATCCTGCAGATATAACAGCTTCCATCCTTGCGGAAAGACTTTCCACCAGATTCTGGAAGCTGTTTGCAGGGATTTGATCCCATTCAGCCACAAGCGCATCAATGCGGTCGATCACTGACGTCAGGTGATACGGCTTGGCCTCATTAGGGGATCCACTTTGTCCAAAAGATGAAGTTGGATGCGGTTGAGGTGCGGCGGAGATGGGGTTGGACGGGGTTGAGGTGAGGACTGTCAGCCAATAATCAAGTACCTCGACACGAAACAGAAACACAATGTTTTCTTTCACGGTAAAAAAAAAAAAAGTAACTTGGATGTAACTCTGGTGTAGAAAAACTCGAGTCTTGTGTTTATAATAATCCTGTTTTCACCCTGTAAGCAAATAAAACAAAATAAACAAAGTTAATGGAGGGGATCCTTTTAAAAAACCAGAGCTACCCTTGTGGGACTCATCCTCTTGTCTTGTGGTGTATAAGACCCAGGCTAACTGTTGGTGCTAAGCTAAGCTAGTCCAAAGTCTCAGCTCTGTCTGAAATGATGTATTAGTCCTCTTCCCTCAAAGGCCTCAGGTAAAACCATGAAACCCAAGCAGAACCAAGAGGTGTCCAGGGCCGTCCACATACTTTTGGCCGACATATCGTATGTGGAAGCAGACAAAAATCCCCGTTTAAAACAACACCGGCTAATCAACGCCAGAGGAAATGTGATGTTGAAACAGGTGGCCCCGTTACAGAATCTTATTTTCTCTCTCTGTGTCCATTCACGGTGCAACAGATCCAGCTAATGTTTATAAAAAATGTACCCCCCCACCCCAAACCCCCTTCTAATTCCCCTGTGTGGTGTTGGCTTACAACAGTATGCATATATTTTCAATGGCGTCCTCACCTGACCACGGCAGCGCTCTCTCTCTCTCGCTGTGCCGTCCTCACCTGACCTGATTTGAGAGGAAGCAGGGAAAACGTATGGGCAACGGGTGAGGGGAGGGGAGGCGAGGCGAGGACAGGGGAGGGGCCCCGGACTCACGCTTATATAAGAGTCCTCTAATGTACACAGGACACGTGCTGCATGTTCGTAGCCTGTCCTTCTCAAGTTTGTGCTTGTTTTTCTTCTGGTGAGTGGTGATGACAGGAAGACGGAGGAAGTGCGAGGATTCAGACAGACGGAGAAACAAGAGATGAGGAGGAGAGGAAAAATAAGAGCTACTGTTGGATCTAATCCATGTACCATTCTTTAGAAGGAGAGAGTGAAAAAGACAGAAGGGGGGGGTGGGGTGGTGGTTGGAGACGAGGAGGGGAGGGATTAGTAGGTCGTCCTGTCTCCCTGAGGTCCCAGTACTTGGATTAGCATTCTTCTGCTCCACTGTCCTGGTAAACACACATGTTCACGTTTGCATGAAGTTCTGTTTTCAGTTTTTGTGAAGAACAGAGCATGCAGGGATGAAAATGAAGCGGCTTCATGTGCAGGGAACATGAAAAGTACACCGTGTACTTTGTGGTGCATGTGTGCAGATCC
Organism: Acanthurus tractus; assembly: GCA_029783725.1. NCBI lineage: Eukaryota > Metazoa > Chordata > Actinopteri > Acanthuriformes > Acanthuridae > Acanthurus > Acanthurus tractus. The sequence continues at coordinate 275,105 of JAQNCA010000017.1, forward strand.
ACACATGAGGAAAAAGCCAGAAGAAGTAGGGGATTGAAGAAAAAAAAAAAAAAAAAAAAGAGGGGAAGGGAGGAGGAGGAGGGGAAGGGGGGGTTGAGTCCGTAAACAGTCTTTGAGATTCAAGCATGTACTGCAATTGACAGCGCAGCTGGCTGCAATGTTCTCCTGTTGTTGAGTGGAAAATTCCTGCTATGACAGAGCATGAACTGTGTGTGTGAGACGGAGAGAGAGAGAGAGAGAGAGAGAGAGAGAGTGTGTGTGTGTGTGTGTGCATCGGAGGAGGAGGGCGATCCGAAGGGGGGCCGGGCTACCGTCCACGCAGCCCCGGCCTGGGATTGGTTGGCGGAAAAGCTGCCTTTGTGAGATCACAGCCCCCACAACAGCTTCCATCCACATGGCGGACTTCATGTGAAAAAGATCCACCCTGCCTACATCGAAATTATTACACAAAAAAAAGGAAGAAAAAAGCCCCCCCCCCCAAAAAAAACCGTGTGTTCTTCAGGAAGCGCAGCCTGCAAAGCTTTCACATCAACCTGCTTCACACTAATAGACCCAATTACACACTTCTCTGCATGAGTCAGAGTGGACCCGGTAGAGACACGAGTGAATAACAGCAGCTATTCTGGCTCATGAATCACAGTTTTTCCTTTTATACACATGCAGGTACATCCGGTGAAAAGCGAAGAGAGAACAATGATGAATCCCACCGACTCGCAGGTCACCGACAGCGCTGATTTGCTGCAGGGCGACACACGAAGTGGGACGAGGAAAGTTAAAAAAACGAAGCAGAGCAGAACAAAAACATAAAAAGCTCACTTTCTGGTATTTTAACACTTTTTTAGAGTCTTTAGTTTTGGTAAGTTATTCTCTTTTAAGCTGCACTCATCAATATTTCTACATTAGCGAGAGTTAAACTCGCTGCGAGTGAAGTGAAAAGAGCCGATCAGAGTTACAAACCCACAGAGGAATATCAGCTTTGATAACTTTAAGCACATTGATTTTTATTTTTGGATTTGGTTCACTTGCAGAAGGCAGAAAGTGCTGTTGTCACCAAAAAAAAGCTCTGATAAACCGACTTTCTTCCCTGATTAAAAAGGCAAAAAGACAATGTGAGGACTTGCTGGTAAACACAGTGGAGCGTTTAGTGATATTTCCCTCAGGAGCTGGTGGAGACCAAAACTGGAGATAAAAAATGAGTCAATATTTAAGAAGACGGTGATTAAATTGGACTAACATTTATCAGGTGACCACATGCACGACTCAGGATGAATAATGAAGTTGTTTTGTGTTTGCTGGATGTGTAAACAGGTGGCTGTTTGTCCGAATGTTCACTTTATACACTAAAAAACACAAAGGAGCCAGTGTGGGTTCGTAATTCTGGGTTTCACCTTTCTCACTTTTAAATTATCGTTGGGTTTTCCGGATCAAAACAACACTTCTGAGAGGTTTCCTCTCGGTGTTTCTGGGTAAAATTAACCTAATATTTTGTCTGGGCTATATTTGACCCCACGTCGGGCCAACTTTAACCCGGTTTGTAAGTTAAAACGTTAATGATGTGTTTACAACTGTTTCCACTGCCGTCAAGTGGCCAGAAAAACCCGTTGCTGCTGGTAAATTTGTTCTTAATTTGTTTTATTTTGCTGTAAAAATAATTCCTGTGGATTTTATGTTTTTTGTTGATCCAAAAACGGATAAAAAAATGTTCAAAATAAATGTTTGTGCTTTTGTATTTACTTTATTTACAGTTGTCATGTACGTTAGTTCTGCATGTTTATCTGTTTTCTGCAGATTTATTTATTTACTTCCCTGCAAAAGTTCCAAACAAAGCTGTTCCACTGAAAAAGTTCATGAAAGACGACGTTGTGAAGATGTTTATTTTTCCCAGGATTGTGAAAAACGTTCTCTTTTTGTCGTTTGACCACCAGATGGCGATACGCTTACAGACGGCCGCGTGTCACCCTCAAGTGACCCTGTAAACCTGCAGACCATTAGCCCACATCATCTTTCATGTTTTCTTCTGTCACAGGTGAAACTACAGGCCGGATCCTTGTTTGTACAAGAAACTATTACCTGAAAACACTCACCCACCCCCCCCGCTGAAAAAAACCCACAAATGTGCAGCAGGCCTGAGAGACAGAGGCCCTTTACTTCATATTTGTGCTGTTCGGGGGTTTAAGGTGTCAGAAGCGAGCTGTCGACAGGCTGTCCACAAATTGCTGAGCTGCTCTCACTAATCCAAATTGCCCCCGAAGTTGCTGCAGAAGCATGTATCTTAAAGCCACGACATGAGGGTTTACAAAGTAGGTGTAATAACGTGATTTTTTCTCCTTTTTTTGCAGCGTTTCCGAACCAACTGGAGCTCACTGAGGGCCAATAACACATCATCTGCAGAGATGCACTGAATTAAAACCAACTTTTTTTTTTTTTTGGGTTTTTTGGACCAAGTGTGCAGCCCGACAGCCTTCCCATCTGTGACGAGGATCCGTCCTGGGTGGGAGAATTAGCAGTCGCAGCCTTGTGACCGGCTGTCTCTCACTGGGAAACCTCACAGGCACTCCGAGAGACATCTGATTTGATCTGTCAATAAGTCCGACAGGATGTAGTGTGGCATGTGCTGATGAACTGAGCAGTGCTGCCAGCCCCTGTCTTTCCACCCCAACACTGATTCGAACAGACAAACCTTGTTTACTCCTCATTTAGCCCTTATATCAGCCCGCCGAGTTTACATTCTTTCGCCGCACGCAACTGTCGGGAACACTGTTTTTCAATTATGCCAATTTTGTTTTCACCAAAAGGAGGTTCCTGCATATCATTGGCAAACATGGCTGCCCTCAATCTAAGTGGGCTTAAGTGCTCATCTTGGATTATGGTACACAAGCACATTTACATTTTCATCTTTTATAGCTGAAACCTGCATCAACAGAGCAGGGAGTGTGTGAGTGAAGTGTTGATGCAGTGATAATGTGCTTGTTTTTATCTCTTTTATTGGCCAAATGATCCATGCAGAGTCACATTTGTGTGGACAATAAACATAACTGTTAAGTCTTTTGTCAGAAATCAGGAATAGTTATTGAGACGAAACCCAGCTATAATCTTTAATTTCAACACTGTGGATGGCAGATATGATACAGTCGTTGAGGAGAAAAGGCATTTATTGAGTGACTTTAAACTCTCCACATAACTGCATTTAACAGAGACAATGAGGTGATAACAAGAAGAAGGTTTTTGTGGGTTTAATTTATTAGTCCATTAATGAAAACCCTCCAGCACATGACGTAGCCTGCTGGAGAACTGAGAGCCAAAAAGAGCCAGTGAGATGTAAATTTAGTCACATATTTATTACATAAATATATAGTAAAATAGACCAGCGACAATTACCATAAAAATATCTTCCTTTAAAACCCTGACCATAAACAAAGATTTGAAAATCACACATCGACATTTACAAACACGCTGATTGTCTGGACCTGTCATGAGCAGCCCACCACGAAAACCTGACATCACACCACCCACTGGACTCGTGTTGGGAGGAGGAGAAGGAGGTAAAAAGGGGGTGGTGGGTGCTCAGGAACAGCAAAGGGGGGATTGGGTCATCGCTTGGGGAGGGGCAGGGCTGAGGGAGGGGGGGACAGGTCCAGGTGAGAAGGGGTTGGGTGTGATGAAGGTGTTGGTGGTGTGAGAGGAGATCACAGTAGATATTCGGATGTTTCCTGCGCGTGTGTGTGTGTGTGTTTATTGAAAGACAAGACCGGGTGTTTTGTTGTTGTTTTTATTTATTGAGCCCAGAGCGACGCCTAAAGCTTCACTGTGTGTCCTTGCATGTTTGAAAGAAAAAGAAAAAGAAGAAGAAGAAGAAGAAAGAATCTTAAATATTGTTCCTTTGCTTTGCATGCCTGCGACGCTGCCCTCATCTGAGACTTAAACTATGAACATAATCATTATTATTATAATCAAAATAATATAATAATAATATTATCATTTTAAGATACTTCTTTCTGTCTGGTTCAACCTGCACCAGATACCAGGAGGCTGTGGTTTGTTGTTTATAGTTTCCTGTATTTTCTCTGTCACAGAAAAGTAAAGTAAATAAACTTCTTAAGCGCTAACTCTGTATTACCCTGAAAATATAACCTGTGTGGCACCTCTGGAAAGAGACAGAAGGAGAGAGCTCGACTCTTTGTACAGTGAATGGCCATGTGGTTCCCTGTGTACTGGCTCCTCTGCCCACCGCCGTGCAAGAGACTGCAGCCTACGATGCATCTGCAAACTGTTTACACACTGCAAGCACAATCATTTGTTTTACTACAGAATCTTAAACCCCTTTGGCTTCTGAAGCTCTCTAGAAATCTCTGTTCAGCATGTCCTGAACTCGGACCGTGATATGCACAAACCCGGACATTTCAGTCGCCCGCAAGGTTCAGTACGGGAAGAACTGATGGAAAGCTTCTTTTACTGACTTAGCATGTCAATTTAAAATCAAAAAGCAAGCCAAAAAACCCCCAAAGTTTTAGTCAAAATAAAATTCCACTGTCAACAGGCCTGCTATAGATATTTCTATGGGATTGTTTTCTCCAAGATGATAATAAAAGCTTTTTCAGACCCTTTTTTATGCTGATCAGCAGAGAAAAGATTTGTAATACTGCAGTACCGCACGTGGCCACTATGACAAACTGGCAGCAAAGCTGAGAAGAAGCATTGCGTGCAGCTCTCTTAATACATTAATAATCAATACAAAGCATTTAAAATCAAAGAAGGCACATTGCTGCCACTGGTGGCCAACGAAACAATAAAAACAATACATTAGAACAGTAGACTCCTTCACATGTGTTCTTCTGCCACCAGAGGCAGCACTGAGCACATTGCTGCTCCAGACGGTGAGAAAGCAAGAAATCATGCACCACCTTAAATAATAGTTTATTTTAAAATCAAATTTCTCTTTAGAGTTTTGTAAAAA